>PVIC010001084.1:0-99352 GCA_004025085.1 Thryonomys swinderianus
CGCTTGCGAGGCAGGCGCCAGAACTATTGAGCTAACCCTCCGGCCCGTAGTAAATATTCTTACTCCCTTTTTCCCTTGAAACTATCTTTACTATGTTCGACCCTCATTTTGCAATGACAGTTTAGCTCAGTGTAAAGTCCTGGGTGGCAGTTGTGTCTGTGATCGCATGGAAGGCAGACTTGTGCATCTGCTCTGTGGAGGAATGTTTCTGTCTGTCATTTTTCTGTAGATAATTTGTCTGGTTCTACCTTCTCTCCAGTGAGGACTCAGCTTTGTAATGTTTAGAATTCAAGTGTGTCATCGTAGACATCTTTCTTCTATTTGGGGGCATTTTCACCATTGTTTCTTCAGATAATGCTGTTTCCCTGTTCCCCGTTTCTAAATCTTAGAAATCTTGACATTACTGAACTTGTTTATTTCTGTCCTTTTCTCTTCTCTACCACATTTTCCAGATTCTGTCAGCTGAGAGTAACCTCTGCTTAACATTTCCACTGAGTTACTAATTTACTATATTCTTCTTGTTGTTGTCTGATCTGGTCCCCTTATTTCCCTGTCTCCCATGTACCCGCTTTTCTTGTCTCCAAGGTGTGCTTCACTTGTTTGGACTTGAGCATGCCATTTTCTAGAAAGTTTGCCCAGTTTTTCTTTAGCTAAAGTTCAACTTAACTATTACATCCTCCTTTAAGTTTCTTTGACTTGGTCTCATTTAAATGACTCCCTTCTTTATTTCTGATACCATATGGGCATTGTTCTCTCCTGGAAGTTATCATATAGTTTTACGTAGTATCTGTGTCTAAGTGCAGATGTCATTTATTAGTGTCTTTGAAGATAATGATTCACTGTTACATGTTCACATGGCTGGCTTTTCTCTTCTCCCTCCAGGGCCTTTGTGTTTGTTGTGGACAGTGCATCGTTCCAGCGGGAGGTGAAAGATGTGGCTGAGTTTCTGTATCAAGTTCTCCTAGACAGTGTGTGTCTCAAAAACACACCGTCATTCTTAATAGCCTGCAATAAGCAAGGTGCTGTAATGTTTCTGGCAGAATAATTGAGTTTTAGGGGATTGCTACTAAGAATAGGAGCCATTCCCTACATTTGTCATTACTGAGGATGGACCCAGTTGTGAAGAACTGTAATTTGAAGGATTTTAAGTGCGAAAATTTGGGCGGGGGATGTAGCTCCAGTGGTGCTATACCTGTCTTGCAGGTGCAAGGTTGTGCGTTCAATCCCTAGAACCACAAAATAACAAAACAAATCTGAAAATCTATTTCTGTTTCTACTTTTTTTGCTAGTGTAAGGATTGACAAGAGAGACTATTGATACAGTGCTTTTTATTTTTTAAGTTCAGAAATTATTTTGCTTTCCCAAATTGTCAGAGTGAACAATATGTCATAACAGATGTACAGTTTTGGAATAAAAAGGTGGAGTTCTCCATCCAACAAGTTCACTATTGCACAAATTTTAACAAGGAGGGTTTCTGTTTCCCTTTAACCTAATAACCACTGAGAAGTTTCAAGTCATATCTAATTAAACTGGGTTTGTTTTATTACCAATAAGCTAAATAGCCAGTAGAGCCCAAAGCATTTCTCCGAAGTGATCAGATAATAATTGCATCTAGTCAGGGATGCACTTATTAGTATCATTGCCAGCCTTCTCCTTTCCTCTTACTCAGAACAAGGAAGGCAGTTAATGTTTATTTGGCTTGAGCTTTTGCCAAATGAAGCTCTTTTTTTTTTTTTTTTGAGACAGGGTCTCGCTTTGTAGTTCAGGCTGGCCCTGAGCTCACTATGGAGCCCAGGCAAGCCTCAAACTCAACAATCCTCCTGCCTCTGCCTCCCAAGTGCTGGGATTACAGGCTTGAGCCACCAAGCCTGGCATTTGTGGTATGTGGTACTGATTGCTGGTGGGCATGTCACCACACCTGGTATTGTTATATGTGGTTACAGGGGATAGAACTAGGGACCTTGTGCTTGCTAGGCAGGGCCAGAACCACTGAGTTAAATCTCTGGCTCACACCGAGGTTACTTTTAAAGGATTGGCAGGTTATTTAGTGGAGTGAAAGTTCTTGTTACATTCATAGTGCTAGTAAGGTTTCCTTTTGCTAAACTTTCTGGATATATATCTATCTCTCTATATAAAAGTATATTTATATATATAAAAGTATATATTTATAAACAAATATATACTTTTTTAATTGAAAGGTGTGTATAAGGCATGGAAAACTTCAGTTTGAGGATATTAGTCTAAGTTTATAAGCATTATTTTGGGAAAACTGTGTGCAAATAAAAATTTAATATAGAAAGAATGATAAAAGGTCTTTTTGAAAAAGAATAGGAAAAATCTTACTGGTTCAGATAGGAATTTTCTTTATGTGCAAGAAGTCTTGGTAGAAGAGTCAATTGTGTTAAAATTAAAATAGCATTTTTATTTCTTTATAGATATTCCAATGGCAAAATCAGCAAAGTTAATTCAACAGCAGCTTGAGAAAGAACTGTAAGTGTGGAGACACCAAGATACTGTATTTCTGGCTCTTTATAGAATAGTTCCAAGGGTTCCTGTTTCTTCTGAAATTGAATCTGTTGCTGTCCCTAAATGCTCGATCTTCAGACCAGATATATTGCTTGCATTAGGCTAATAACATAGAAATGCTTTATTTTGTAAGAAAGCCAGTGGCAGCATGTGTTCTGTGTTCCTTAGGAACAGAAAGCATCAAATGCGTTCCTTATGCACTTTTAGTGAGGCCAGCAGAGGGCAGTATGACAACATAAATTGGGAAAGTTGCTGAGTTTGAACAGGTTGGAGAATAGTAATAATACCAAATTAGATGAGTTTTATGTTTGTGAACTTATAAGTTCTATATCCAAATGGACTAAAGATAAATAAATACATCATCTATAAATATTTTCAGAAATTTAAATTTTTATAACAGCGGTATATTCTAAAGTGGCATTACTCAGAAGAGCCTAGTAAAAGAGTCCCTTTCCTAGAAGTTTGGTGTGACCTGGATCCACGGCTGCCCTGTTGCCCTCTGGCCAAGTGACGTTGGACCCATATCTGGTTATGTACATGGTTATTCAACAACCGTAGTTGCATAATTGACAGCTTTATGATTAAGTCTTATGTTAAAATATTAGGAACAAATATGATTTAATTACTGGATACAATTTTTGCTTCCTGACTTGTTTTCCTTTTGTTCCACAGCAACACCTTACGAGTTACCCGCTCTGCTGCCCCCAGCACACTGGACAGTTCCAGTACTATCCCTACTCACCTTGGAAAGAAAGGCAAAGAATTCGAATTCTCACAATTGCCCCTCAAAGTGGAGTTCCTTGAGTGCAGTGCCAAGGGCGGAAGAGGGGACGTGGGCTCTGCTGACATCCAGGACGTGGAGAAATGGCTGGCTAAAATTGCCTGAGGGGCAGCTGGGAGCACCAGCCACAGCGGTGAGGGACTGGCAGTGTAAGGAAAACTGTGGTAAAGGGTGCAAAATGTAGTTAGGAACCTTTCCTTGTTCTTGTTCTGGAAATGTTGCTGTTCACGCCAGCTTAGATTTTTTTTGTTTAAATTCCTTTCAAACAAATCTCTATTTAACTCTATGTAGCTGGTATTAAGTGTCCCTTTAGCAAATGTTCAGTTTAAGGTCAGGGTCTTTGTGAGGGTCCTGTCATGACCACATTATTATGGGAAAAGTTTTCCCATCCTTAGCTTCTTTGCTTTGGTCTCTTGCCTGGAAAGAAACTATCAGTTTGTGAAGCCAGCTTATTTCCAGTTGCTCCTGGGCAACACATTATCTAGTCCTTGGTCAGTCTGCAGATGTACAGGTAGAGGTAGTTTTCCCTTGTGTGAAAACAGGGATAAAAGAGCAAGGTCAAGTTGACAGTAATCGGCTCATTGCCTTGTCCACACCTCAGCCTCAGCATCTGGGCGAAAGGCTCGTTGGTGACCTGGTGTTGCTCCCCGGAGGAAGAGTTCTAGATGCTAACTCCCTAGTGCCTCTCCCTGTGTCCTGATGCTCGCTGCAGGTGTAGGGGCTCTAGATACCCTTCGCTTCTATGGATGCCGAGGGGTCCTGGCTCTGTTTGTGGCCTGATCAGCTCCTATTTTATGCCCTTAACTAGAGTGCTGTGGCATAAGCAATGTTAAAAGGCTTTTGGCAGATTTTTGGAGTTGTGTATTCATGCTTTAAGAAAAGTTGCATTTTTCAAAATGATGTTTTTCCTGTCTTATATGTTTGGCTTTTTTATTGCTTTTAGAAGTGGTTAATACTTGATGAATAAAACAGGCTGTCTGGCTCTGGGTATTCAATAGAATGATACAGTGAGAGCAGATGTTGGGATTCAGGCCCGAGTGCCAGTACTGGAGCCTAAAGACTGCAGTGTGGAACAAGAAAGACTCCTGACCCCAGCTCACGCACTCGGGTTAGCGCATAAAGCCAGCGGTAGGTGTGGGAAGCTGAAGCATCAGTCACTGAGCCCTGGGACAGAAGAGTGCGTGTGTCCTGGGAGCACAGTCACAGAATACCAGCTTAGGCTGGGAATGTCTGAGTGAATGTAGTCTCGATATCGGTGACCGCCCGTGCCTCAGCCCGCTGTCACCTGGGCTCTGAGAGGCTGTTACCTGTCCTGGTGTGAGTGCTTCAGGCTGCATACCCAGTGCAGGATCAACTTTGCTGGACGTTCAGGATGATAAATGCACCACAAGGTGGAGAAGCCCCAGACCCTGGCCCTGCTGGTACTCGCTAGGAGCCACATTGCTGCTGGCATTCTTATTGTCTTTTGGACTTTACTTCTAGCTCTTCTTTCTAAATGGTAACTTAAGGGAGCCGGTGAGAATGATAAATCAGAAATTAGGAATGTGACTGACGCAGTCACGTGCACTAGGTGCTCAGGTGAATAAAAACCAAAGGTGTGATGCTTTTGCAGAGTGGCATGTGCGCTCTGCCTCTGTGTTTTCTGGTTAGTGTGTTTTTACTTTCTTAGAAGCAGCAGCACACTAAAGTGAGGAACAGGAGCAAGACTGAGGCTGTCCAAGGCCTGCTGATGGTCTTCAAAAGCAAAGTTAGGTCAGCCACGTCTCTTCCTCTGGCTTCTGATCAGCCTCCTGGGTGCCAGTGTTGCCCTCTGGACGTGCTGTGTGCCAGGCACTCACTTGGCTGTGTTCATTTGACTTGATATTGGTAAAATTTGAGCTTAATGTACAGTGAACTCCCCTTTCTCCAGTGAGGAGGGAAAGTCATCTGAGCATACCCGTAGACCGTACTGTGCATTTTATTTTGGTTTTTTGAGACAAGGCCCAGACTCACCTTGAACTTGTGGTCCGCCTGCCCCCCTCAGCCTCCCAAGTGTCATATTCACATCAGTATCTGGCAGGGCCACTGGGCAGCTGTCAGCACAGCAGTGAGAGCATTCGCCGCCTCAGCAGTGGAAGGCGCCCTCTCCCCACACTGCAGTCTTGCAGAGGGGCTGCTTTGTACCTGCAGCACCTTTACGCTGGCCTTCATCTGGCCCATGAAGTGTCTACTGTGGCTTTCAGCCCTTGCCCTTGATACTGCTCTGCCTCCTCTGCCTTGTGCTTTGTAATGGGAAGGCAGAAAAAAAGGCTTTGTGGGCAGGGAATCCTCTCCTCCCCTGGCAGGAATGGCCTCTAAGGTAGCAGATCGGAGTGGGCCAGACCCTTGAGAAGCTTTACTAGGGCCGTACAGTTGACCCAAAGGAGAGTAAGATTTCCAGCATGCTCAGGCCAGGTGACTGTGCTTGATCTGAGTCTCTGCGTTTCCTTTGGCCCAGAACTTGTTACCAGGGCACCTTCCATCCTGAGTCTCGGGGCCTTGGACATCCCTGAACTGGTGTGGGGGGGGAGGCTGGGTGTGGCGGTGGATGGCTAGTGTCACCTTAGAGGTGACCCTGATTCCCCTTGAGTTCTTACATCCAAGTGGCTACCTGGAAATCACCAGAAGGACAAGCCAGCCAGCTGCATCCATGCTTCGTAACCTCTAGCCTGGCGAGTGAGGATGGGAATGACGGCGAGTACGCAGGCGGCTGGTTCTGCCCAGGCTGCCCTTGCATCAGCCTTTAGGCAGAGAAGATTCTGGGATGCGAGTGGATGTGATCTCACTAGTGTGTCTGAGACCAGGTGAGTAGAGGAAGCTACAAAAGGCTTCGAGCAGGGGACACGTCCCATCCAAGATACCACAGGATCCTGTACCAGAGGAAACATTTTTTTAACAGTTCCCTGCCCCTTAGGATTGCACCACTTAGAAGCATCAGACAAGACAGGCTTTGTGTTGAGAATTAGGACAGTTTATTTTTTGACCAACATGCTGAGTCTTTTCCACATTTTACACAGTTTAATGTAAAGTCAGTATATGGCCGCTATGCCTTCTGAGCCCGTCAGAGATGGAAATGCCACCCTCGTGCTGCTCACGGCCAGTCACTTTGAAGGGATGGGAGAGGGGAGAAGTAGACACACGCCACGAGATGCAGGTTGGCCTTCAGTGCTGAGGTGGCGTCCTACTCCGCGAAGGGACATCTGAAGCCCTGCTGCACGCTGCTCCCGATAACCCACACCCTGCTGGGAGTGTCAACCAGAGGCACTCAAGCCCAGAGTTTGCACACTGAGACCCCACGGTTTCAGAAAACTTACGCTAGCTAATTTCAAACAAATTCAAAGGTGTTCTGATCTGTGTGGGTGCCTAAGACTCGAGGACTGGCCCTTCATATTAGGGAAGAAGCCCAAAGTGGACCTGTACTCTCCTACCCACTCAAGACGTGCCAGGGAAGCTTCTGTCCTGAACAGCAGGGACGGCCAAGGGACTCAAGCAGACAGCAGTCTTCCTCATGTCAGCGTGCAGACCCACAGGGATCAGTGATGGACAAAGTGCCACCGCCCTGTTGCCCAGCACTCCTGGCTTGCTGGGTCACCTGCGAGACAGGGTTATGGGACTCCATCGGACACTGCTGTGACGGTGCCTCATTCTTTGGGGAGAGGTAGTTTGGAAATGTGAGCACACAACCCTGAATGGCTGCTGCACAGACACCCCTGGCAGCCACTTCTCGCTCCAACTTGCTCCACAGGCTTTGGCCTTCCGGTCTCCTCTCCTGACATCCTCCCTTGCCTTCCACCTCGTGAGGGAAGAAGGCTGGTCTGCCTGCAAGGTACCAAAGGCAGCAGTGCCTTCCCTGTCCTGTCCCACTGGAACAGAAGGACTCCTGGCACTGGCTAGCCACTGAGTGACACTGCATCCCAGGTGTGTCTGCACCTCCTTTCGCCTTCAGTCCTCATCTGTTGCCCAGCACACTTGAACTTGCCCATTGCTCCCCTCAGGGACCCTGTAGTGTTTAAGGATAGGGCAGGAAGAGGATGGCAACAGTGGCAGAAGCAAGACTGTGACCGAGGGAAAACTTGCCCGGCCACACAGCTGCAGCTATAACATGCTGGACACTGATGTCTTCCTCCATTACCCTGTGTGCCTCTGTAAATTCGCTATTTGCCTTTCCACCCTCTGCCTGTTCTAATGTGGAGCAGGAGCTTTACTGACAGCTTTTTTTTGAGACTCCTAAAGGAAAAGTGGGCTGGAAGAAGAAGATCCTGCTTATCTGCCTGGTCTAATCTTTCAGGAGAAGAATTAGGTGACTAAGTTGAGATTATATCCTGAAAGAATAGTCTCCACTCTGTTGCCTGTTAACTCGTGGCAAAGAAGCAAGACTTGTTGGACACGTGGAGGCAGTTTCGTGACATCTCCAAGAGGAGCTGACCATTTTATAATTAAACCTCAACTCTGAGTCAAGGCCTCACCTACAAGTAAGTAGGCAGGGATGGTGCCTGTTCAGGAATCAAGGAGCCAACACAGCTCTGAAAGTCGTCTGTCTGGCTTAAGCCTTAAGCCCCAGGAAAGGGGGGGTGGCAATCAGGACAAGGAAGGGGAGGCCAGGGAATGGCAGGGCGTTGTGGGGGAGGAGGACAAGAACAGGTAGCACTTACCCTCCGAAGCTGCAGAGCTTGGGAGAGCCTGTTCTCACGAGAGGATGTGTGGCGGCTGGGAAGAGCAGGACTCACTAAGGCCACATCAAGCCACATAACATCTAGCATCTCGTACAGCTCCTCCAGGCCACAATGGAAAAACAGACCATGGTGCCTTGGACTGTGTACACATGAGAAAGGAACTGAGTTTCTACTTTGCTTTATAGCATATTTTAAGAAGAGCTACTCTCCAGTCTAAGAAAATTAAAACCTACCATACATTCATTCACTAAGACACAGTGCAGATCGCTGTCCATGGGGCCGTCCCAGAGGCTATACGTGATGGCCCTTGTGGCCAACCAGGCCAGGCTGTCATGTGGACTCCCAGAAATTCTCAACGAGGTAAGTAAGCACTCTTCCAACAAGCACCACTTGGGGGTGTGCTCGCAGTGGGGGGACACTGGCCCACATAGGCATGCACACCCGTGAATATATGTACATAGAGAGGTGGTGGAGATACTTCTGGGGACTACTTTTGCCTGTAGTTTAACACACCTATGCATTACTTTATTGATGGCAAGACAATCACAAATTATTTGACAATATTGAGTATTTCTTATTTCAACACGTTGCAGTACTTTTGAATTTCCAAAACTGTTCACAATGCAAATTCCAACTTGAGAGCAGGAAAGACAAGAATATACATTGAGCACATGTATCTCTGTGTGAAGATGTGTTTGTGGAAGGTGTATACACAAGTCTATCTCTATATATAATTATGTACACACATATAAAAACTAAACACATGACATTAAATTATGCTTGTACATTGGTCCTTGCCTTCTAGAGCGGGTGCCCGCTGGGATCCTATTTCCTATCCTCTTCACCTGAAGATAAATTCCTCTCTAGAGATCAGCTCTGACACGTGATCTCCTAGGCTAAAGGCATATGGCAAGCCTACTGCACAAACATTAGCTCTGCCACTTACTGGCTGCCATGTTAGGTTATTTTCTGAGAAGTTCCAAAATCCATTGTAATAATCTTGTTGGCATCTCACCTTGTGGAGGAATTCATCCTGCCACAGTTTAGAAGGTACTGTAGCCATCTGTGACATACCGTAGGCAGCCTGAAGGAAGAGCCAAGGCCAGTGGGGTGGGAAGGGGTTACGTTCCGGTTGGTCACAGCCCACTGCCAGCATTTGTGCAGGCCTTGGGGCAGGTGGTCTAGGTCAGTTTGGAATGCTGGCCACATTCTATTACACAGAAGGGAGGGTTCTCCTGAGGGGCATGACAGGTTCTCAGGATTAAGCCATTGTCAGGAAGGAGTTGGTGGGTGAGGTGACTTTCTGTGTGTAGAACCCAGTACCCTGTGCAGCCTTCCGGAAACCCCAGTTTAGATCTACTTCCAGGTGCCCATGATATCCACCAAGCTACTCACACAAAGATTTCAACTGCATCATGCCAGTGACTGAAAACATACCGAGAAATCAGATGTGCCCTTCTCTACAACACTACTCGGCAGGAGTGGCAACTGAAGATCTGGGAATATGTGTCTTTGCAGACAAATCATCCCTTTCCTGGCCACAGAGAGACCACTAACATGTGGCACAGGCTCCAGCACCCAACAGGCCAGGAGGAGGACTTCAGGGTGACACTGACTTTCTGAGTCAACCCAGCTGTATCTGTTGACACTGGACAGTCTGTAAGTCACATATTACCACAGCCTTCAGTTGCCAACAGCACCCCGTCCTTCCCATGCCCTCCTGCTCTGCTGGTCACTGGGCAGACACAGAGAACACTGGGTGCCTCTGCCTTCCACCCACCTCATAGCTTTTAGGAGAGGAAGAGGAGAGGCAGGACCAGTCCTCCAGGGCCTGCTGTGGCTTTCTGCAGAATGTGCGGCCTGAGCTCAGGGCCCTGCTAATGCTAATGTCCTGCACCGCCTGTGGAAGGCCTCAGCAGAACTGCCTCTCTGGAGGCTGTTTTGTTGAACCAAAGTTTGATTTAATCATTCACGGGCCTAGATGGTGGGGCCTGGTTGGTTGGTCTGGCCGGATGGCCCAGCATGGAGCCTAATTATGTTGCCAGTTAACTGCTTTAATTTTCTGGGCTGGGGTGGGAGGAAGGCAGAGGTGAAGAACAGTTCAAAGAGAACAGGAAGGAGGGGGGGTGGTAAAGGTTCTCTGTAAGTTTACAAATATACAAAAAAAAGCACATCTTTCAAATAAAAATGACTACATTTTTATCTGGCAAAAAGTTGTATACACATGATTTAAATTTTTTTTAAATTTTAACAGTTTTTGGCAATCTTAATAAAGTACAATATATTACAACCAAACCAAAAAATAGTTGTTTAAGTAACAGCTGTTAAGAGTGATGTGATCCCCGATGCCCAGCCTCCCTCCCTATCCCACCCTACTCCTAGAGACAGAGAGAAAAGAAAAATCCTCCCATCTTGGTAAACTTGTTTCCCACCCCCGTTAGGAAGCTAACCAATAGGAAGCAACACAACAAGCGAGTAGTGTGTAGGAAGCCGTGGGTCGGGCTCTGCATTAGCAGGAGCAGCCGCCCTCACTGGCTGGGGGCTCCTGGGGCTTGTCCAGCTTGATGTCGATCACTGCAGGAGCCTGGGCTAAGGAAGATGACTCTCAGAGAGGCTGCCGCGTGCGTGCCTCAGGCCTCGTGCCCTGCCCTGTGAACCCTCAGCTGCTGTGCTGCCCTTCTGCCAACACCCAGGGACTCAGCTCTTTGCAGGGCCAGTGTAGAAGGGAGTGATCACCAGCTCCTGCTCTTCTCCTCTTCCCCTACACACCCATCATCTTCGAGCCGTTGTCCACCCCAATCAAAGCTTGTCCTGGTCTATGACATAGCGTCACAATTGACAACACAGGATAGGGAGCCGCTGGTCAGAAGCATTTCTGGTGACCAGGACTCAAAGGCCAAGGGACCACTACAACTTTGACTTTATCCCTTGTTGGTCCTACCCTGTCGTCCACTGGAGAGGAAGTGCCAGTGGGTCAGGGGTGGGTGCACCCATCTCACAGCACAGGGGAAAGTGAGCCTTGCCCTGGCTGGCCATGGGAACATCAAACCCTCCTGCTGTGTCAGTGCATGCCACTTCATCCTGAGCACAGCCACAGTGTCGAAACACAGCTCCCTTTTCATTGGCCCCCCCTTGGGGGCTGTGGGGCTGAGTTTCAAATGCACAACCAGACTGCCCCCGCTGCCTCCTCACCAGGCTGAAAGTACAGACTGAGACTCAGCTTTGCATTGACTACCTTTAAAGTGCATGAGAGGACTAATTTTGTGCACTGCAAAGTCACTTCTGGCACTGGGCTTTGTGCAGGCGGGGGGTGGGGTGGGGAGTAGGGTGGGCTGACAAACCCTCTAATAGGACTTGATGTTGACATCTCAGGGATAGTTTGGTGTCCCCTAGTTGAAGATATAGGAGAGCTTCCTCTGCTTAAACTGTCATGAAAAGATATACATCTCCTGAAGTCTACATTGTTCCTCCTTGCCCTGGCTATGAGGAAGCTTAGAATTAGTATTTTAGCCACCTCAAAGAACCACTCAGGAGGGGATGTATTTTGGATGGCTTTTCTTCTCCATACAGATATGCATGACTTTATCTTGTTTGTTTCTGCATGTATGTGTACATTTATATACAGATACTGTCTATACCATGGTGGAGGGTAAGTGAATAAACAGACAACAGACAACTGCCTTCCTTTCCACCTTCCACCACAATCCGGTCTGGTTCTCTCCACTCTAGACAAGTGGTCCTATTCCTCCACTCCCTAGGGCTTTTGTAAACACAACGCCAAGAATGCCCTGTTGCTGCTGTCTGCCAGCTGTGGGTCTGTGGCTCCAATCCCCAACTGTACTTCCAGCTTTGGCAAAGGTCTCTAGAGTTTCCTGGTCTTCTCCACATTCCCCCCTGAGCCTATGCAGCCCTCTCTTGGCACAGTGGCTTCCCAAAGGCAGCTCTGGTGACATTATGCTATAACCTGGTACAGAAATACCACCTCCACAGATTTCTCATTCTGCGCGTAAGCCTTCCTAAAAGTTGGGAGATTCTGGTTCATGTAATTACACCTGAGGCTCCAGCAACAGGATCTTCCCTTTTCTAAACATGCCCTCTGCCTGCCTTCTTTCCTTTATACATGCTGTCCCCTCCCCCACACCCAGGCAGCTCCACTCGTAAAACTTGTCCTTGGCCTTTGGTCAGGGTTCATGTGTGAGACACAGCCCCTCTGTGCTGGCACCGCTCTACCTCAAAACTATGACATGGTGAGTAAAACATGCACTGTCCAGCAAAGAGGCCAAGGAGATGGTACAAATGCAAGGCGATCTGACCCCGGAGTTATGCTTTTAATTACATTGGGCTGGGGATCAAACTCACACCTTGACCATGCAAAGCACTCACATATGCTAAGGACACACTCTAATGCTGAGCTACCCTCCCAGTCTGGAGTTACACTCTTCAAGGACCTGGCCGTGTCCTGTCCCCTCACGTACTGGTTTCTTGACCTCAACACTACTGATGTTTTGTGCCAGCTAATTCTGAGGGCTGTCCCATGCAGGCAGGCTATTAAATAGCATCCTTGACCTCTTACCGACGAGATTCCACAGCACTGCTTCCCCTCCCCCAACCTTAGGATAACCAAACATGTCTGCAGAGGTTGCCCACGTGCTCTGTGGGGAAGGGGTACTGTCAGTTGCAGTTGAGAAGCACTAGTCTAGCTGAAAGGCTAGTGACTGTCACAGCACCATGTTGCCCAATGTGGAAATTAGTTACCTGACTGCCATTAAAAATAAATCATTGCATGCACAACCCAATCTAGAATACTCTTGTATACTGCATAACACTTTCAGACCACATCAAAAACTCTTCTTGGAAACTTATCCCAAGCCCTGCCTCAGATTTGGGGATGGGCCCAGGATTAACAAGTTCTCTTTTGGACAGCCCCAGTACACAGGTTCCTGGGAAACAATTCTACAGATACCTTTAGAACAGATTTAAAACACTAGCTATCATTTAGATCATTTGCCAGGAGCTTTCACACATATTCTATCATGTAACATCACACCTTTCCTGGTAATGCCACACTGACTTACACTGTTTAGGGTTACTCAGTGATAGTAAAGAACAAGGGTGGACAAGGGAGAAAAGTCAGATGGGTGTTTCCCACGGGTCTCTAGAGGTCTGTTGCATGCTTTCCTTTTGGGCACAGCGAGTTGACCTCGTCCCTCTGGCTCACAGACAACACTCAGGCCCACTGTTTCTATCCTTTGGCTCCAGAAATGATGTTTGGGGCCCACACAGCCTGCTGTGAACATGCCCAAATGGCAGAGCATGCTGGGAGTTTCACTCCACTGTCAGCACAAGCCTCTGTCTGGGACATCAAAGCACCTCTGGGATCTGCTAGAGTCAAATTCCTGCAGGGCACAGATAGCTCTGGCTTTGGTACCAGGTCTGTCAACTAACCAGCTGAGGAAGAGCCCAGGGTCCAAGCACAGAGGCTACTGTTGAGGCAGAAATCAGGAGGGGCCTTGAGTGTGCAGGTACAGCAAAGGGACTGTGGCTGTCCCACTGTGTGGTCCCTTTCTGGGAAAGCAGAAGACAAATGGGCAAGAGATTTCTGCACAGGAAGACTGGCTAGCCGGCCCAGGGGAGGGCTTCTGTCTTGGGACAGAAGATGAGGTGCAACAGCCCTCAACTGCACCTGGAAGCTAGAAGATACAGACTCCAGCCCACACATCCGCCAGGTCCCAAGCAGAGTGGATAAGGCCAAGTGAGAACATCTCGTACGTCACAAGGTACACTGTGGCTGGTCTCGATGTTGAGCCCCACTGCAGACATCACCCCAGAGTACTGTACACAGCCTCAAAACAGCTGCTTCAGACCAGCGGTAAGCAGCAGCACTGGCCCACCACGCTGGCTAAACCAGAGTGGCTACACCTCCACTGGTCCTGTCGGGGATCTGTCCAAGGCTGGTCCAGCCCATCTGGGAGAAGCCCTAGTCAGTGGGGTTCTGGACAGTGTGAGGGGGAACTGGGCCTGACAGATGGGGGTCCCACAGCTGGGCAAAGGGACCCAAATGATCTTGTCCTTGTAGTCTGCTTGCTATGTACCCTCAGTACCTTTTCTCCACAGGGGCCTAAGGCCATCCACAGGTGGTTGACATGCTTGACACACTATGACAAAGATGTGCTAGGTGTCATCATGACTAAGCCCATGTGACCTGCTCATTGCCCAGCATGGCCTCTGGGACAATGGGAAGGAATGGTCACTGCCCTCCCTAGACAGTGGGCCATACCTTCACAGTGGCCAAGAGGGGTCGGTTGCCCGCTACCCTCTTCCTCTGGCAGGAGTGCAAGGAACAACCTATACCTTGACTCCCCCCTCTCCTTGGTCCTGCTCTAATCATCCTCTGCAGGCTGCCTTCCATGTTCTTGGAACTTCAAAGGAGGTACATGTGACTGGTAACACCATCCCAAGGTGTGGCGTCCAGCACTCCCACTGAGAGTTGTGAGTGGTTCCTGACAGGCTCCAAGCCTGTTTCTTTACCTGTACCTGAAGTCTCATGCCTGACTGACCAGGAGACAGTCCTCACACTTATTCTCCTCGGCTATCTCTGTCCTTTGGGGATGCCCCAACCATTGTTTGACCTCTTGAGACTGCTGGGGAATCTGCTCTTTGGGATACAGTAGGCTCTGAAGCTCCAGTGTCCAGATGCTGCCCCCACTCTGGCCCAGGCTACATCAGGCAGAGGGGAGGGACAAGAGCGGCCAGGATGTCAACTCTTTTTGGCTTCCATTATTAAGTTCCTTGCGTAACCCTCATCAGCACCAAAGCTCCCTTTCGTCTTGGAGGACTGTCCTCTGACTTGCTGCAGGTGTGACCTCACAGGCCTCAGAGACCTATGAGGAAGAGTGGAGGATGCTGGGAGGCTGCTGTGCAGGACACGTCCTATTTGGAAGGATGCACACTGGGGCCTGAGTGCTCAGACTTGAGGGGCAGGGAATCTGACTATGTGGAGTCAAAGCAGTTCTCATCTTGTCCCTCTTTGAGGGACATTCTCCCCAGATGGAACTGGGCTGGGTGAGGATGCAAGCCCAGGTATGAACCCTAACTCCCCAACTGGCATATTGTGGGACACTAGGCTGATCAGGCTACATCCTTAAACCTCAATGTCAGCACATAAGCGTGGGTTCAGGTTTGGTTTGGATTACACAGGGTCATGCGGTGGCCTATTCCACAGAGCAGCAGGGAGATCAAGCAGTGTGGGGCTGGGCACAGGAAGCAGGCAGGACCTGCAAGGGGGTGTGAACCGTGCAGGCCGATACATGGTGCAGTCGCCTCTGTGGTGCACAGGAGCCTTCCTTGTGGTGGAGAGTTTACCTGTTCTCATGAAAAATTCAGACTGCTCACTAGAGAAGCACAGAGTTACTGCTTCCCCCTTCCCGTTGTGCACCACCACAGCACGCACATCCCCAGCTGCCCTCAGTGCCGTGGAAGAGGCACTGGTGGCTAGAGCTGGACAGGGCTGAAAGATGGCCCAGCTGTAATCCTAAGTGTGAGTAAATGGCTTCTCTGGCACGTTTTTCACTTACATGACAGAGGAAAAGGATACTCCCTTCTTTGCTCTTCTCCTGGACATTCTCCATGCCGGGCAGAGCCGATGCCACACGTCTGAAGAGCTGCCAAGAGGGGGAAATGCAGGGTGAGCCCTGCCCCTGCTAGGTGTCCACCCTCTCACTCCTGTCTGCTGTGCCACCAACTTCCCTCACAGGCAGGGCAGGTTAACCCTGAACCCTCTGGTACCCCTCCCCACTCTGCCTCTCACAGAGCTGGGCCCTGGCAGGGCTCTGTATGTGGAAGGAGAGAACAAAGCCTTGCTCCTCACCTAACAGGCTGGTCACAGGGTCACTCGCCTGACTGTGAGTCACAGTAGAGACTGCAAGGGACCTATTCTTGTGCAAAGAATCCAGCCCCCTGTACTCAGGCCCTCAGGCGGGCTTCTGCCACTGCCCTCACAGGGACTGGTCTTGGGAAGCCAACTTGGACCTGCCTTTGGGACAAATGACTCTCTCTACAGAGGTCTGTAGGCACTGAGGCAGGGGACAACTGGAGCCAAGGCCACAGTCAAGAGGGACGTGGGAGTGTGGACATGATACTGTGGGGGTGACATGTGTACTATTTGTATGGAGCCTGTGTATGTGCTATTTGTAGGGGCTTTTGTACCGTGTGTGTACTGAGTGGTACATGTATGCATAAAAGCAAAAGGGGAATGTTTGTAAGTGTGGGTGTGAAGAGGTATTTTATGCAGGTCTGTGCAGGAAAGGAACGTGGGTGAGTGGCTTTTTACACATGGTAATCTGCGTAGATGTGGGCATATTGGATGAGGGCAAGCTGCAGGGGTGTGTCCAGTAGGGGAGGTGCTGGCAGACAGGAAATCCTGGAAGTAACAAGCACAAGGCAGAAGCATAAAGCACCAGAGACCCCAAATACGCATGGTCTGAATGTTTGCATTCTCCCAAATTCCCCCACTGAAACCCACGTGACAGCCACAAGTGCAGGTTGTTAGGAGGCACTACTGATGGGGCAGAGCCCTGCTCAACAGAGTTATGCCCTTATGTTAGAAGCTCCAGGGAGCCTGACCAGATGATGGCACACCTTGATCTGAAACTTCCCACTTAGGAGAACTAAATTTCTGCATTTGTGAGCCACACCTTCTGTGGTGATTTATTACAGCTGTTCAAATAGACAAATAAGTAAATATTCCCCTCTCCCCACAAATACCAAATGCTGGAAATCAGTGGGCTCTGGGCTTAGACCCACTGCAAAAGCTCTCTGAAGACAAGGTCAGTCTGACTCCTGGCCTTACTCAGGAGGCTGCAGAGTTGTGGACATGGTGGGCATGGGCACTCTTCCCCATGGCCTGGCCCAGGCACCCCACTCTTCCTATCAGATGGTCACAGCATCTACCAAAAGCCACGTCACCAGTCAGTAGGACTCTTGGGGTCAGGTGTGGGTATCTGAGCACACGTGATCGCATGTGGTGTGCAGCAGTCTATACAGCACAGACTCCTCCTCTGAACCGCATGAGTTGGAACTGACCTCATTTACCTTCTGCTGAAACCACTGCTTGGCTCCCAGACCTCTCTGGGACTCAGTCATGGGAGTCAGCACATGTAGGGCTGGGCAGATGCTTCCTACTTTGGGCCTCCTGGGGCTGCTCTGTTTCCCACGACTTTTCCTTAGGGCCCCTGCAGAGCAGCAGCCCAGCCTCCCCTGCAGGTCCCAGGAGACAGCACAGCAACCTCTACTCACACTTAACACTCATGGAGGCTGGGGGTGGGGGGTGGAGCTGTGGGGGAGGGTACTCCCAACAGGGCAAAGCAGACTAAGTCCCAGGAGATCTGGGATTCCCTTCACCTCACCAGTGCCCCTCCTACTCCCCTGCTACTCCTCTTTCTCCACTACCAGCAGCACCATCAACCTGGGGTGAGCCGTGACTGTATCCACCAGGTGTTCCCAGGTAGTGCTGCACAGGGGGTAGAAAGGACACCACATTGGGCGGGGCTCGTCACTTGGCACCCTGTCCATGCCAAAGAATCCTGGGCCAGCCCCTGCTCCTCGTGTTGCCCTGCCCACAATGCCTCCCTCCTGGCCATCTCCTCAAGTCCTCCTCAATCTCAAAGCTGGGTCATCTTCACCTTGGCATAAGCCAAGGACCCCTCTGGGAGTTTGATGAAACACAGGATTTTCTTGTAATGTGTGAAATTGATTATATGGAATTCCAAAGGAGGATATATTTGGTGCTAAATTAAACATCCAAAAATTTAAAGATGTATGCTTGAGACACAGTGACACCTGGCCTTTCTTACGGACGTACTAAACAGCAAGAACTAGCAGGTCTAGTACCTACTATGATACCAAAGTAGTGATTCATGTAAAGTTCAAAAATCTGTGATTCCTGTCAGTGAGAGAGCCATGGCACTGATTCCTGCAGTCAGTTGTCACTGAAGAATATGCTGCACAAGTTATTGGCCAGAGACAGGAAAAGTGGGACTTTTCTATTCCAAACCACTGAGCTGATGAGTCCTGTCCTTGGGCTACTTGGGGTGTGGATCTGGGCAAGCTCCATGCTCAGAGGTTTGGCCCAAGGCCCACCTGCTCTTCCTCCCACGAGCTCAGCTCCACCACAATGGGCTCTGCTCAAGCCTGAGTTACTCTCCATGGTCCCAAGCACTTGCCAAGTCCAAGGATGAGCCCAGGATGGTGATGAGATTAAATTTCTACACCTCTTATCCAAAGTGAGGCAAGATGCTAGGAACTATGTCTTCCCTCAAGCACTTGGAAGTCAGTGGTCAGTGCCAGCATGGCCAGTGACTGACATTGTCCTGATGACCTCCTTTCCCATACTGTCTAGCTCTCGACATCTGTGCCTTCCCCAGTGGGGCAGGCTTATGAGTTCTCTGGTTGGCTGCACCAACCCAGCCCAACCTAACCTGAGGATAACAATGCTGAGAAGCCACTCATGGGCCTCCATGACCCAGGCATGCAGGGCCAGTGCCAAGTGTGTCCTCACCTGCTTCACGTTGTAGCCAGTCTTCGCGCTGGTCTCAATGAACATGACGCTCAGTTCTTTGGCACGCTGCTCCCCTTCCTCGATAGTTATCTGCCTGGAGACAAGGGGCAGAGGGAAATCAATTCTGTGGAGGGGCAGCTCTGGGCAGAGGCAGAGGAAACAATGTGAGGTGAGGTGGGACAGGTAGCAGAATAGAGGGAGCCAGTCCTGAGCGCAGGCACCAAGGCTGGATCCCTCCCAGGGTTCCAACCAGTCTCCCCAGGAGGAATGGGGAGCAGACACAGGGAGCACCAGCCCTTCCCCACTCTTTCCACAGTGGCTTCCATGCTCAGAGGCAGCCTGCGGCAGGCTATGCCAGAGCAGCTTCTCCAGAGGCTGTGAATTCTCACAGCCACACACTTCCTCTCTGAGGGCTACTGTAAGGCCCCTTTGCCCAGTGCAAACGCCAAGGATGAGAGGAACTCTCCTGTGCTGGCACCTGCCTGAAATCCTGGCACTCTGGGAGGCTGAGGCAGGAGATCACAAGTTCAAGCCCAGGCCGGGCAACTTAGAGATTTAGCAAGACCCTGTCTCAAAATGAAAACATCTAAAAGGGGCTAGGAATGCAGTCCAGTGCAAATGCTCTAGCTTCAATCCAAACACAAATAACAATGACAGTGATGCTGCTGCTCCCAAGGCCCAGAGCTACCTAGCAAAGGAACTGGAATCAGAGCCCATACTCTCAACTCACAAAGCAGACCCTTACATACTGCAGGGAGCCCATGTGCTCTGTTTGCTTTATCTGCCCAAGTCAGAGTCCACAAGACAAGCAGACAAACACCACTAAGGACTCTACGGTCAGCTGTGCACACAAGGGAAGCCATGGAGAAGGCTCTTCCCCAGTGGAGAATCACTTCATACCCAGCAACAAACCTGGCTGCACTGCAGGGCAGAGGGTTGTGTTCTGCAGATGTTCTGCCAGGTGTGGACAGGTTGCACGTCAGTGCAGGTATTTAGGGGGTAGTGGGAGGAAACACAAGCAGAAGCCCCTGAGGCCAGAGTTTCCACTCGGTCAGCTCTGTGCGGAGGTCACTGTGGAGCTGAGTCCACACATTGCCGGGTTGGGCCAGGCTCACAGGGCTGTGTGTAGACTGCCCCGTGCCCTGTCCCTGGGCAGTGAATGACAGGGGCCTCGGAGCTGAGATACTCACAGACTGTGTGGGTGTCCTGCTCAGTATTCTTATAGCTCCTGTGGATGGCAACCAGCCAGAATCACTACCATGCGTCCAGAACCATGGGTCAGGGGCAGCTATATAGAGAAGTGGGGGCAGCTGGGCCTCGAGGCTCTGCACCTCTGTGCCCCAGAGCCTACCTCTTGTCCGCCAGGTCTGTCTTGTTGCCCACCAGCATGATGATGACATCACTGCCCCTCTCTGTCCTGACATCATCAATCCACTTAGAGGTCTGCTGGAAGGAATTGAGATCTGGAGGCAGAGAGTAAGGAAAACTATAAATGAGGGCTGCTCTCAGGGTGGGTCATGAGCAGGAGGGGTGGGACAGTCTGTACTCTGACTCCTGGAACGGGGCAGCTAGGGCCTCACAGAGGGAGCTGGGCCTAAGGGCCCCTGCACTGCCCAGGTGCCCTCCAGGGAAGGATGCATGCTGCCTGGAAGGCCACAGTGTCACGAGTGGCTTAGAGGCTGGGAATCCACCACAGCCATCTAGCTATGGTGGCTCAGAGCAGAGAGTAAAAAATGAGTGCACCTGATGTGGCTGAGCTTGGAAGCGGGGACGAAGCAGGGAACACAGCAGCCCCAGGGAAGCAGAAGTTCTGCACCACAGCCTCCCCACAGCGGAGCTCAGGGGTACAGCTGCCTGCAGGGAGTCTGGTGAGGAGCTGGGAGGCCAGAGGACAATCACAGCTACTCCTGAGCAGGGATGAGCACCCAGCCCCAGCCAGGACAAGGCAGGGACAGACTACAGTCTGGCCAGGTTCAGCACCTCACCCTCTCTAGCCCCGAGCACCTGCCTTCCTGTTTTTGAAGACACACATGTGTGCATGTGCATATAGATGCGGCCCTAGCCAGGTCACACCTGGATCCTGGATCCCCTGACAGCGACCTTGCTTTGAGCAGAGACCCTCATCACTCACTTGTGATGTCGTACACCACCACAGCCACCGTGGAGTCCCGGATATAGCTGGGGATCAGGCTGCGGAACCTCTCCTGGCCAGCTGTGTCCCAGAGCTGCAGTCGAACCTGCAGGGACGGGGTGGAAGGATCAGTGAGCCAATGAGCATCTCCTGGTGCAGAGCTGGGGAACAGCCCGATGATACCGGCACACCAGCTCAAGCCCCCAGGCTGCTACAGACTCTCTGGGGTGCCCAGTGAAGAGTCCCAAGAAATAAGCCCAATAGAAACCCCCTCGTCCTCCCTGTTCTAAAATCAGGTGCTCACCGTACGGTCCTCCAAGTACATGGTTTTTGACAAGAAGTCAATCCCAATGGTTGCCTGTTAAAAGAAAAACATAGAAAGGTTAGACTGGTAAGTTTTATAAAGCAATAGGCCAGAAGTTCAGTGGCTCCAGACAGAGGAATAAACCAGCAAGAAGGAACACCTATACCGAGTCGGATGTAGGCTCTGCATCCAACGTTCCACTCAGATGAAGGGTGCTTAAACTAACCAAGGACACGTTTCAGGGAGGGATATTCCTTGGAGTAAAAGAGAAGTGACAGAGCATGTGATACAAAGAAGAGGCCCCACAAAGAACAGCAAGACTGCCACAGTGTCATTCCTGTCTCCCCCTTAGTTGCAAGCTCCTCAACCTGCCCCATGAGCCCCTAGAGTTCCCAAAGCCTTTCCTCTGAGTCCTAGAACACAGCTTGCTCTCCACTGGCCCCAGAGAGATCCTGTCACTGTGGAGAGACACAGAGCAGTTGTCTGGCCCCTGGTGACAGCACTGGGGACTATACAACTGCATCTTGCCAGATACCCACTGGCCTTCTTCAGCCATGGTAAGAGCTAAATAGGGGCTGGAGATTTAGCTCAGTGGTTCTGGCACCTGCCTCGCAAGCTCAAGGCCCTAAATTCCATCCCGGTAACCACATAGAATGCTGGGCGTGGTGACTCACGCCCACCATCAATCAATACCATACACCACAGTGCTGGGCGTGATGGCTCACGCCTGTCATCCCAACACTTGGGAGGCAGAGGCAGGAGGATTGCTGTGAGTTCGAGGCTTGACTGGGCTACACAGTGAGCTCAGGGCCAGCCTGAAATACAAAGTGAGACCCTGTCTCAAAAAAAAAAAAAAAAAAAAGAGTTAAATGGCATCAGCACCTGTTCCACACTTGTGCCTCTTAGTTCTAGCATCTGGGAGCGGCAGCCAGTCTTGCAATCATATAGCCGAGACCCAGAACTCACTCGCTGTGTGGTGTTGGGCAGGTCACCTGCATGCAGTGCTGTGAGTAGGAGCTAAGACACCATCGGGGTGAAATGGAGACATCACTGTCGTGCAATTAACCACAGCAAAACTCAGACCAGGCCTGAGTGTGGTCTACAACATGATTAGAATCCTTGCAAAACAATCGAAACCATGTTCTTGAAAAGAATTTAAGGATTTTGGGAACCAGTCATTGAATGTATAAAACGTATGCAGTATGATCCCAACTTGATTAACAGAAGCAGATATGAATATTTTTCAAATATGCCTTAATAGTGAAGTACTAGTGTCTGAATAATGACATTATGGACAATCTTTTATTCCCTCTATTGTACATTTTTTTATTTTCCATCATAAATACACAATTCTAAAATTAGAAAGAAAGGTTTTTTTGAAAGAAAAATATAGTTTAAATAAAGTTTCAAAAAAGAATTCGCCGGGTGTGGTGGCTCATTCCTGTAATCCCAGCACTCGGGAGGCAGAGGCAGGAGGATTGCTGAGTTCCAGGCTTGCCTGGGCTACATAGCAAGCTCAAGGCCAGCCTGAACTACAAAATGAGACCCTGTCTAAAAAAAAAAAAAAAAAAACAGAATTCACTTCACAATAATTGTGAATTCTGAAGTGAATTCTAACTATAAAATATACAACC
Organism: Thryonomys swinderianus; assembly: GCA_004025085.1. NCBI lineage: Eukaryota > Metazoa > Chordata > Mammalia > Rodentia > Thryonomyidae > Thryonomys > Thryonomys swinderianus. Next base: position 22,623 of record PVIC010001084.1, read on the forward strand.
AAGGCAAATCCATGAAAGTAGAAAAGCTCAGGTCTCCAGAACCCCAGTGTGTGTGTGTGTGCATGTGCGTGCATGTGTGTAAGCCTACACGCTAACAAAATTATATGCCCACACATGCTACTCAGCACTGAACATGGTTCTGTCCTCTTTGAATTCTGCTTTAATGCAGTGGAGAGTTGCATGTTATGGAGCATTTCTCTACATGCTAGAACACACAGTTTCAGAATATGGACACTGGACATACACCTTTGACACAACTCAACCCAACCTGATTACTCTGGAGGTGAAGAATAGACCTGGGGGTTTAAAGGACATGCTTAGTGTAGCTTCATCCATCTGTGACAATGCTCACAGGGTCAGCACTAAAAGCTGGACAGAACTTGGACTCCTCGCAGTCCAGCTGTGTACTGTCCAGTCTAGCAGAACCACCAGGGAACGGGTCTGTAACTGCCCAAGGTCTGTAGACACTGCCTCACTCCTGAGCAGTCATCCATTTTCTTTCACTGGTGGATCTTGACCGGCAGTCCTCTCTTCTCACTCCCTTAAGATGTTCAGAGCAGGGCCGGAGGGTTAGCTCGGTGGTTCTGGCGCCTGCCTCGCAAGCGCAAGGTCCTGAGTTCGATCCCCCGTAACCACATATAATGCTAGGTGTGGAGACCCGCCCATCAACAATCAACACCGCATACCACAATGCCGGGCGTGGTGGCTCACGCCTGTAATCCCAGCACTCAGGAGGCAGAGACAGGAGGATTGCTGAGTTCGCAGCGGCTTGCCTGGGCACCATAGTGAGCTCAGGGCCAGCCTGAACTACAAAGCGAGACCCTGTCTCATAAAGCAAAAAAAAAAAAGAAAAAAAAGATGTTCAGAGCAGCGAGAGGTGTCTCAACACATCAAAGGTCACCAGGCTCCCAGGAGTGCTAACCTCCTTCTGTGGAGTGACTCTTGAGCCAAAACCACACTGCTGGGCTCAGGGCTGGAGGCAGAGACTGCCAGATGTCCTCAGTATACAGCTTCAGATGTGCTATCAGGCTTGTGGCTATGACAGACTACTTTTCGGCTTCCTTTGCTGCTGGGTGGCCAAGTTCCAGCATCTTCTGAAATGGATCCTTCGTGGGTGATGTACCTGTGGCTGCCCCATTTGCTGCATCCTCCAGATGAGGATGACAGAGGAGTGATGACTGAATGACAGAGCCTGATGCATTTATCCTGATGGTGTGTGACATAGACTTTGTCCTGTTTTGTTTAAGCTACTGTCATTTCAAGCTTCTGTTAACATGACCTAATTATACTCTAACTAATAACAAAGAACCATGGAGAATCATATTCCTCAAAGGTCAGCACATGGATGGTGACAGAACTGCTACTGATGATATGTGTAACAATGACTATTCTGCTTCCTTTCTGTTTCCATGTGGGACAGAGAAGTGGCCAGATGACAAGAAATTATGCTGCCTTAACTGCCCACCCCTTGGATCTGTTCTGGTCACTTCCCATCATGGCCATGCCCTTAGTGTGGTAGACTGGTGTCAAAGTACAGGCACTGTCTGTGTGCAACAGAGTCATCAGCTCTGCTTGAAACTACATTATTCAATTTTGCTTTCAATGATGGATGAGAAGCTTGTATCTAACTATTCTAACCTTTAGAAAGTACCATGACAATTTGCAAGCACTGAAAAGTGACCCAAAGCAGGTAGACAGTGTAGGGGTTGCTGTCTCTGAAGGAAGAGAACCACATAGATCTATATCCAAGCAGTTTTTCCTTGAGGGATCTACCTGGTCCCTCCAAGTTAAAGGTGTGCATGGTAGACACATGAGGCTTCCCACTAGAACTCCAGCAGGGCCGGCTCTGGAAAAAAGAACATCATCTCAGGCCTGTTATACCTGAGACCTGAGGGAAAAACTGAAAGAGACCCATCTTCACAAGGTCTCAATGTGATAAGTACAATGCTCATCCCTAAAAAAGACTAGCTGTTCATAATGAACTGCCTATTAAAATAAAACACCCTTCAGAGGAAGGTGACAATCTGAGATTCTACAATTTACTATTCAAGATACCCACTACACAACAAAGAAGGAGATATGTGAAGCAAAATCTGACCCATAATGAATAGCAAGACTTAAGAGAAACAGACCCTTACATAACCCAACTATGGGATTAGGAGACAAGGACTTTGAAATAACACTTTTGTTTAAGAATAAAATAAAAATAGATATGAAGTGTGACATTCAGGAAACATACGGCAAGTCCAAAATGAACAGAGAAGGGCAGGGACAAGCAGAAACAAGAAATTACTTACTTAGTTTATATCCTATGGGTTTCTACTTAGCCCCTACTATTCTTACCATCACTGTCCTAGTGCAGACCCTGACCCTCTTCCAGAATGACTTCAACAGACACCTGGCTGGCCTTTCTGTCCAGAGGCTCTCCTTTCTAATTATTCTTTCCTGCAGTAGCCAGGGTTATTTTTCTGAAACATAAATCTGCTCGTTGTCTCTTCATAACAGTGTAAACACTTCAGCCTGGCTCACTAAGATAAGCTCAGCCTACCCCATGTGGTACGGCCTCATTTATTCTGGCCAGCCTGGCTTTAAGCTGTAATAACAATGCTCCACTCTGAATTCCCGAGTCACTCTGCCTGCCTTTTCTAATGCTGTTTCCTCCTGTCGAATGCTCTTCCATATGGGTAACATTTGTGTGGAATGTGAGACTCAGCTCCTCCACAAATCACATTCTCAACCCTCAGATCAGTCCCAGGGCCCTTCCTTAACACCTCTCCTAAACTGCAAAGATTTTACACTGGCTAATCTCAGTGTGAACCTCAGCGATTCTCAACCTGTAGGCTGTGGATCATGTGTGCGAAGCTATCACTGCGTTTGCCAGGGATCACACTGCTCCTGATCTCTGCATTTAGAATGTGACAGTCATTAACCAAACAGCTCGGGAGAGATCACTTAAAGGGGAGTTCATTTGCCTTTCAGAGGAAACAAAACAAGTCAGCTCTCTAACAACAGAATACACACAACTTTGAAAAGGACCTTGGATGAGTCTTGATTACCAGGACATTTCCAGCTCCAAGGCATCATCTACTTTCCTAGACATGAGAGGCAAGTAGCTAACCCACCCTTCAGCCAGCAGGAGCCCATCTCTTCCAGGAAAGTTACCACTGTGGGGAGAGGGTGTTCTTCCTTTGGCACCTCTTTTGTGGCAGATAGTAAGAGTCACTTATTAACTCTCGAGTGCTTTCTCTGTGCTGGAATAAGCCCTGGTACCTACCTGCTCAGAAGATACTTCCAGCCTTGTGGAGAAACTAAGATTCAAAACTTTTGTCACTGAAGATGGAGAAGGCCAGTGTTATTAAAGGTCCTCTATGCTTTAGGGCCCAGCAGGGGTAGACAGTGCTTTTGACTGTTTTCTTTAAGAAAGGTGAGGCAAATATATGTATCGTTAAATGCAGACTCTGTCAAAGGTGAGGATGGGGAAACAGTGAAGAGAAACACCTCAGATGGCAAGAACAGGGCAACTGACTTCTGCAATGGTAGAACTTCTCTTGCAGATTGCTATTGTAAATGCTGAACAAAATAAAAAAAAGCAGTGCTCTGAAGGCACTAGAAACTGCATTATGCAACACTCAGATGCAGAGACCAGCATGAGAGGAAGTTCCTGTCTGTATGACTTCTCACCTGAGGGCAGACTCCTGTCCTGGGAAGGGGTGGCTAAAGGCTGGAAGAAAACCCAGCTCTACAGCTGATGAATTAGACAACAAATTACCATATCTGCCAGACGTGCAGGAATTCCTGGACACAAGAAAGCCCCACAGAAAAGACCCAAGGTCTACATACAAATGTGCCCGGTTCTCAACTGCCCCAAGCAGACTGTCAGCAACTTACCTAAGACAAAACAAAATAAGACAGAAACAGACAAGAACATTTAAATAGAACTTTTAGTTAACTGCTTACCACAGGGATGAAATTGAGAACTGGGGTCTAGATGATTTAGCTGTCAGCTAAAGTAAGCAATACTGTTCATGTCAAAGAAACAAACTGCTATTGTTTATATCTAAATGTCCAGGCAGAGGGGGCGACTAAATGTGCTCTAGGCAGTAGATTCTAGTTGGAAGAGGTGGGTCACTGTGGGTGTGAGCTGGAAGCATTTATCTTCCTTCCTGCCTCCTGCTTTCTCTCTCTGCTTCCTTTTCACCATGAGGTGAGCAGCTTCCCTCCACTAGACCTTCTCACCATGCCTTTCTTGCCTTGGTGCTGGGCAACCCTAGAGGAAAAAGTGAGCCTAAATAAACTGCAGTGTTAGGTATCAGAGATCAGCAATGAGAAAGCACTAAGACACACACAGAATCCAAGGGCTTAATTAAAATGTGTAGGATATAATGGCAAAATATTAGACATATGAAGTGAGAGGAAAAGGTGATCTATCTTCAAGGAAAAAAAAAAAAGAATAGAGAATGACCCTGAGGTGCCCAAGATATTCAAAGTAGCAGGAAATATTTAAAAATAGCTAATATTATGCTCAAATACAAGAAGCAAACCAGGGGCTGGGGATTTAGCTCAGTGGTTCCAGTGTCTGCCTGGGAAGTGTAAACTCTGCAGTTTGATCCTCAGTACCACTACAGCTGGATGTGGTGACTCATGCCTACAATCCCATCACTTGGAAGGCAGAGGCAGGAAGATTGCCATGAGTTTGAAGCTAGCCTGGGCTACATAGTGAGCTCAGCAAAGCAAAACAAAACAAAAAGGACACATTATTTAAAAAAAAAAAAAAAGAAGAAGAAGAAAACTATTACAATAAAGGCATTGACTTTAAAAATATCTCATCAGACAAAAAGAAACTATAAAGAAAAAACAAATACAAATTTAGAGTTCAGAACTACAACATCAGAATTTTTAAAAATTACTACTGGATTGAGCAACAATTTGGAAAGAACAGAAGTAACAGCCAGAGATCTTGAAAATAGTTCAATACAAGTTACCCAAGAAGCATAAAGAAAAAAATTGAAAAATAAACAAAATCTTAATAATGTACAGCACAATACCAAAAAGCTAAGTGAAGTCCTAGAAGAAGAAAAGATGGAGAATGCAACAAAAATTTTTAAAGAAATAATGGCCAGAAGACTTCTAAATTCATAAGACATATTTACAGAGCTAAGAAACTCAGCAAATTTCAAGCAGGATTTAAAAAAAAAAAACCCACATCAGAGTCAAACTGCTGAAAACCAAGGATAAAGATAAAATCTGGAAAGCAGACAGGATATGACATGTGGCACACAAAAGAATGATTACAGGGATGGTAGCTGATAGAGAAACAGAAACCAAAAACAGTGGACTGATATCATGAAAGTACTGAGAGAACAAGCCAATCAGATGGATTCAGAATTCTAAATCCAGCCAAAATACTGTTCAGAAGCGTAAGCAAAATAAAAACATTTTTAGACAAATAAAAAAGAATATCTGTGGCCTGCAGAACTTCATTATAAGAAATGTTCATTACTGGTTCCTCAGGCAGAAGGGAAAAGACAGCAATGGAAATCAGGGTCTTCTGAAGAAGTAAGCGCATGAATGAGCAGTGGTGAATACTTAGCAGAGCATTAGATTATGTTTTGGGCCCACATGTGAAGCTGCACGTTTTCTTCAGAAAAGCACAAATGAATCAGGGCCAATGGACCATGTGGGAGACTTGGGGAGAGGAAGATGGAGCCAAGGACCTGGAGGAATTCGGAGTTCTGCGGTACTCACTAGCCCCTGGGGCATTAGAAAGATAATTCTGGCTGTAGGATGGCAAACAGGACAAAGACAAGGGCGACCAACAGTGACCTGATACAAAGGCCTAGAAGTGAGGCAAGAGGGCACAAGCTGAAAAGAGCAGCTTGGAGAGAAGGGGCACACACGAATGGTATCTAACATTATTAGAAGGACTCAGAGAAGCACCCTAACAAGAAAAGAGGTGGGGCTGCATGACTGGGAACACCTCTTGTACCGACTTTCCCAGGGATGCATAGCAAGTCAAGATTAAAGGGACAACCTTGCATCTTCTCTGACATTAATTCATGGGCTTTGGTGAGGAAATGAAAGGTGACTCTTGTGCATTGGCTCCTTTGGGGAACATCTCAGCTAGGGCAGCCTCTAAGGCAGTGGTGCCAAACCTTTGGCATGTGTGCCACAGCTAGATGTTGGTTATCACTGAAAGCTCTGGAAAGTTTGAGGTGCTGCTTCTCTGGAAGCATCTGGAACCACACCAAAAGCACCAGTGTAAAAAGATCCTAGGTCTGGTCACTTGGGCCACCTCATTGCACAGCCATGATTTTAGGTCCTATTATGGGCATGCTCTTCCTCACACATCATGACAGGGCAGGAGTGGTCCTAGCTGATAGCTAGGCTGCCACAATCCAAGACTGGTCAACATCAAACAGATGGTGCCCCTGAGGTTCCTGGGGCCTCTGTGCTCTAAGAGCTGCATCTACCATCATGCTGCTGAGATCAGATCTAGCCAGATCAGATCTACAGAACCCATAGCCCTTGACTGCTTGTCTATTCTCCAACTGTCTGAAACAGTTTCAGCAGCAAGAGATCCATAAGAGGTTGGCACTGCACTTTACAGGTCTGGGAGTGTCTGTATCACACATGGTCAGGTGAGTGATTTGCCTTGCTGGTTATACTAACCACTAGACACCCAACTTGTCAAGCTATTTCATGTATCTCTTTGTAGGCTGGCTCAAGGGACCCCATCCACTCTACACTTGTCCCTGACTTACTGTATGAATGTGGTCAAGTGGTAGCAACATCTGGCTCACCATGCAAATCTTAGAATGATTGTAGCATGTGGGAACTATGCAGGGTGTTTCTTTCCCCTGTGGTCAGCAGGACATTCAGAATGGAATGCTGAGCTCCATGTATTACTTGTGCTAACACTATCTCCTGCCCTCCATTCTTCTGTGGCATTAAATTTTTCCTTCTGCACCTTTGGTGTGGCCTATCTGCAGCTCAGTGAAAGTCCACTTTGGAGGAACAGGAAGCCACTAGACAGAAAGCACAACTAGCTACCCAGCCAGGCCACACTCTACTACAAAGGGGCTCAGCTACTTCAGCAATTCCCTGTGACCTGCCACAGGGAACACTATCTCTCCCTGTCAGCCCACACTGTCCACACGTGTATGAATGGAAACATAGACATGGATATGGATGGCAAATACTGTGTGTGGATGAAGGGGACATATAAGTTCCTATTTTATTTCCATGTAGAACTAGTAGGAGACTGGGAGGGGGTTAGTCATGGTTTGAAAGTAAAGCCCAGATTTATGTTATGCACATAGGCCCAGCAATTAATTCCAAAAGGTAGAAGTAATCAGGACCCTTCATAGGCACTTCTGGAAGGATTATACATCTGCCAGCAAATCCAGGCAGCCTGTCAGTTTCTTCTAGGAAGAACACAACTAACATGAGGGGAGTTAGCCCACACTGAGGAGAGTGCCTTCCCCGTGGACCTGGGTGGGGTCACATGCCCAGTGGGTCCAGTCTGTTTTTACTAACCTTTGTCAGGGGTCTGGCTGTAGCCTCAGTGCTCTGATGAGGTCAGAAGAATACTCGATTAGAAATATCCTGGAAAAACAGCCTGCTTAGACTCCCCAGCCCCATTTCTTTATCTGAAACAGCTTCTTTAAGGTATTGTTGGACCAAATGAGCTAAGACTAAGTGAAGGTATTCTGGTATATGCTGCATAAACAAAATGAGTTGTCAGGCCAGAGATTTAGCTCAGTGGTTCTTGTGCCTGCCTCACAAGCGCAAGGTCCTGAGTTTGATCCCTGGTAACCACATACAATACTGGGTGTTGGTGACTCAAGCCCACCAGCAATCAATACCACATACCACAGTGCCAGGCATGGTGGCTCATGCCTGTAATCCCAGCACTCGGGAGGCAGAGACAGGAGGATTGCTGAGTTCAAGGCTTGCTTGGGCTACAGAGTGAGCTCAGGGCCAGCCTGAACTACAAAGTGAGACTCTGTCTCAAAAAAAAAAAAAAAAAAAAAAGAGTTGTCTTAGTAACCAGCTGTCCTAGGGATTTCTAAGCAGAGCGGAAGAACTCAGGCCACAGAGACCCTCCAAACGATGTCTTCCAGTTTGGTTATATGAAACACAGCACCATGGGATGCTGCTCAGGAAAAAGTTAAGAGAGCTACACTTCTGGGAAAGTCTTCCTATTCCAGCCCATAGCATGGAGCCTCTAGAATAAGGACCTGCTTATAAAACACACTGTTCTACTGAAGGGTCTGACAAGACTTGCAACTGGAGAAATAGGAACTCAATGTTTTGTAATATTCTTTGCCTTGTGAGCTTTGATACTGGTAATCTCTACCCACATCTTGATATATTAGTGTTTCCACAACTTTAGGGAAGGCTGATCTCCAGAGAGAAGCACATTAAAAAAGACTGTATCCCTCTTCTAGCAAGCCATGGGGCCTTGGTCCAAGGAGCTAATCCTTGTACTTCATTTTATCTTGTGAAGTATGTATGAAGCAAATTATTTTTTGTTGGTAACTATTCCACAGGGATAAAAAGACAGAATATGAACACCTCAAGAACAGCAGGAAGGTTCCCCATAACCTCCTCCTATCCTTGCAGTGTTACCTGCATCACAGGGTGTCTTGCAGAGGGGGTTGAGCTACATGGCTGCTACTGGCCTACCTCAGATCCGGCGTTGCATATGTATTCCTTCTGTAACCATGTACTTGCAAACAGCACTGCCTTTGAAAAACAGTAGCTGATTCCTTTTATATAAAATGTGAGGAATCTTAACAATCAGAAATTACATGGCCACATCTTCAACTCAACCGTCTTAATGTAGCATTAAACAGTATCAACAGAGGTTCAAACATACTGTACAGAATGACAAGACATTATGCATCTCCCTCCACACAGAACTTGCATTGCCCTAGCTGATATCCAAGCAAGGAAAGGTTCCTTAAGGCACTTGTTGAAGTTTTCTTGGCTATGTTCATTTATTATGAAATATAATTTTATATCCACATTCTGAAAAGATACAGTAATGAAGTCTGCAGTAGAACTTTGCAATGGTAATTTGCATAAATTGACTCAAGATTCTCTTCTCAGGAAGAGAAATAATGAAAAGACATGTTATGTGTGTCTTTTTGCCTTGGCCAGGCCTGGGCCCAGAGCTGGGGAGGCATCCCTAAGTGGCAGAATGCAGCAGGCATGATAAGCCCTTCACAATGAAGCCGCTGTTCAGGTCTGTGCTGCCAAGCATTAATGAAAGGGTCAGAGTAAAGCTATGTAAATTAGCATGCAAATGACTCTGGCAAAACTTAAGGATTCAAACTGGCAAGTGCAAGTGGGTGCTTTCTGGGGAGGAGCCGGCGGCCACTGAAAAACATGCTGGGTAAAGTCTGTGGTTGCTGAAAGCTCAATAATGTGCCCTGGGGGAGGGGTTCTGGCTTCTGGGGTCCCAGCTCTGGTGGAGAAAAGCAATCACTTTTTTCCACCCAGTTTATATATCGATTGCTCTTTATTTTCCCAATCATGGTCTGAATCATCAAAAAACAGCAGGTAATTTTGATCATTAAACAATGGTTTACACATATTAAAATCAGTCAATTCTTCCAGAAGTCACACACATGCCCAGCAACATATGGCTGGTAGCTCATGAGGCCTCTTAAGAAGGACAGATGAGGCTGGAGGGTTAGCTCAGTGGTTCCGGCGCCTGCCTTGCAAGCACAAGGTCCTGAGTTTGATCCCCGGAAACCATATACAATGCTGGGCGTGGAGACTCACGCCCACCAGCAATCAATACCACATACCACAGTGCTGAGCGTGGTGGCTCATGCCTGTAATCCCAGCACTCAGGAGGCAGAGACAGGAGGATTGCTGAGTTCGAGGCTTGCCTGGGCTACATACTGAGCTCAGGGCCAGCCTGAACTACAAAGTGAGACCCTGTCTCCAAAAAGGAAAAAAAAAAGAAGGACAGATGAGTCCATGTGCACAGTCCTTCCCTTCAACTCTCGTGGCAGGGATGTTCTAGGTCAGTGGTGGCAAACCTATGGTATGAGTGCCACACCGGGCTATTTGTTATCACTACACACTCTAAAAGGTTCACCACCATGGCTTTAGATGGCAGACTCCACCCTCTGAGGGCACTGAAGAACTTTCCTGTACGAATTAGGAAAGATTATGAACATCTGGGGTAGTGGATTGTATTATGGCTACATTTAACTCAGGAAATGTATCAGGAGCTACTGGAAGGGTTAGCCAGTACCCAAGGGCAAACCTCCTAACCCCTGCTGGACTCTACTTCAGAGACTGCAAAAGCTGTGCTTCCCCACCCTCTCTGGAGGCTAAGGGGCTCCTGTGAGCTGGCCAGTGAGATAGATGCAGCAGTCGGCCAGTGGAGGAGGCCAGGGAAACTCCTTTCTTTTTCTACCTCAAACGTGGATGGGCTGTCGGGAGCTGTGGCAGCAGCCAGCCTATAAGAATATGTGAGCCCATTGTGAAATTAACCAGAAATAAATGCAGCTGGCGAGGATGCAGGGAGAAAGGAAAGCTTCTCCATTGTTGGTGGGATTGTAGACTTGTGCAACCATTGTGGAGATCAGTGAGGAGATTCCTCAGAAAACTAGGACTAGGGGTCCCATTTGACCCTCCTATCCCCCTGCTAGGAATATACTCAAAAGAATTAAAAGAATTATATCATAAAGATATATGTGCACCCATGTTCATAGCAGCTCAGTTTGTGATAGCCCAATTTTGGAAACAACCCAGGTACCCATCAACTGGAGACTGGATAAAGAAGATGTGGGTTTTAAAAAATAAAATGGAGTATTACCCTGCCATGAAGAACGACAGGTTTGAGTCATTTATGTGCAAGTGGACACACCTTGAGGACACACTAATAAACAGGTGAAATAAATAGGTCACAGATATGCAAATACCATATCTTTTCTCTGGCGTGAGAACTTGTAGATGTAAATGAGTTATAGAATGTATGATAGATTTTATGACATAGGAAATATTCAAAGGGAATGTGGTAGGGGAAAGTAATGATGGGAAAGAATAAGAATGATTTGAAAAGAAAAAGAAAACACATGTATATAGGGGTGGAGGGTTGTAGGGTGGGTAAAAATGAGAATTAACTCATGTCATATACTGGTACACATTCCCCAATGTTGAGTGTGATTGTGAGCTGTCTATAAAATGTACCAATAAGTATTAAAAAAAAAGAATAGGAGAGCCCATTAAAACAAAAAGCTTATCATGCCTGGAGTTAACTAAGGCTAGGGTTTAGTGTTCTTCAGCAGTCCAGGGAATCAAGCTCACCAGGCAAGTTGTAAAACACTGCCCAAGTGCAGAGACAGGTGCGCTGAGACATCCACCATCTCCCCACGGATGCTCCTGATGGGCACTTCATTTCACTTCAGCATTATCAAACTAGTTTGTAGCATTGCCGTTATTTTTGTTTGGGCTTTTCTATAATGTACGTTTATGGTCGCAGTGTTGATAGCACTGATTTCCTTCCAAGGTGGGCTCACTTTGAGGGACACATCCTGTGGTTAGGGGGTGACAGATCTGTAAGGGGGCAGATGCTGGGCAGGTCTGATGATGAATCAGACCTCTCAGGAGGCAGGGCCTGCCCAGAGTGGTGACCCACTGCTCACAGTGCTCACATCATGACAGACGTCTCAGCTGCCATCCAAGGACCTGCCTGCTCACCCTCCCCTTCTGCATCCGCTCCTGCAGCTGTGAAGTGTGGTGGATCATCATGTGCAACAGACAGGACCCTGTGAGCATGTGCAGCGCTGGACAAGGCAGGGATCCATGGCTGCTCTAAAATGTGGAAAGACTTCCATGAGAAGAGAGCAGGATGGGGTAGGGAGACACAGAGGACTTTGGCAGCTGCACCGGAGGAAGGAATGAGTCCCTGTCAAAAACACTGCGGGAAAGTCACACTGTCAGGCCCAACACTGTGTGTGTGTGTGTGTGTGTGTGTGTGTGTGTGTGTGTGTGTGTGTACCTCTGCACACATGCATGTATCTATGCAACATGCATGGTGTGTCTGCGCCCCGAACAGGACATCCAGTTTGTCAGGTGGAGGACAGTGTGTGCTCAGGCGACTCTGTGGCCACAGGAGGGAACATGTGACAGGAAGTGGCAGTAGACAAAACACCCAAATCCAATTCTGGAGGCAACAGGGAGACATGTCTTCCCAGGGAACAGAGGTGCTACACCCACCTAAGGGCCAACAGAAAAACCCAGGGCATCAGTAAAGTGTGTGCATCTCTGTGTGTACACACTTGTGTAAGCATACATGTCTACTGCACTCAGGCCATGAGAAGACAGGGGCAGAAGAGGACTGTCACAGCCCCCCTTGGAGGAGCACTGAGGGCCTCCAGAAGTGGGGAAGGGAGGAAAGCGTCCTCTCCTAGTGCCTTCAGAAAAGCAAGGCCTTCCTACCTTGATTAAATTCTGGCCCCCAGAAATGTGATGGAATAAATTTCCACTGTTTTAAACCAACCAGTTTGCAGTAATTTTTTATGACAGCCCCCAAAGGTGAGAGCAGAAAGCAATGGGGCAGAGCAGACAGAAAAGGTAGCACAGGAGAAGCCCTGTGGAGAAAGCCAGTGCAGTCCCTCCCCAAAGTCTCTGGGGGACAGGGAAGGCACCAGGCCAAGGCAAAGTCCTCCAGACAAGCCCATCCTAGAAGCATGACCTCCTGAGAACGCAGGCAGGCCTGAAGGCCAGGGACCTCTTCCAGGGAAGCCAAGTAGCTCAGTGGTTTCCAAACTTGTAGTGGGTAAGGTTCGGGGTAGGCTGTAGCTCTAGCCTTGCTGCTCACCTCTGAGTTTTAAAAAATGCTAACGCCTATGCTGGCCTGTGACTCCCCTAATCATTCCTGATAGGTAGCCCTAACATGCAGCCAAAAAAGCCCATGAGAGGTCCCAGAAAAGTGGTGCTTCCCTTCTCAGCAGCCAGCCACATGCAGAGGCCTCACACCCCCCCATCTAGCCCCACTGCAGGATGCTTGCAGCTGGGCCAGCCAAGGGAAGGCAGCTGGCTCTGGCCCAAAGAGAGGGCCAAGTCTCATCACAAGGCAGGTAAGGAGGCTTTTTCTACAATATATTTTGAAAGCAATTTCTTGGCTGGGGTTTTCCCTAAGGGAGTCATGACAGACACGGATCTCAGTTGGCTGCAAGTCTTCATTTCTCACTGTTTCCAGTAAGTGGGTTTAGATGGGGGGATGTGAACAGTGGTGACAGCCACAATACATGTGGTGTCAAGAGGAAAACAGGTGTACACATGTGTTTGGTGGGGGAGGTCAGTGTCAGGCCAAAGGAAGCAGAAGACCCATTCCTCTGGGGTCTGCTGGGTGGAGAGAACTTCCCATGAGGTCTAGCAGGGACCCCGCACCACAAGGGCCTCACAAGAGCCCCTTGGCCTCAGGCGTATCCAGAGCCAGTCAAGGGGGCCTCGCTGACAGTCAGGAAGAGTTGCAGTGCTCCGTGGCTGCTGAAGGCAGGCCTCTCTCCTACTCTGCAAACAGAGTCACCACCACCAGGTCAATGACTGGTGTCAGAGCGGGGAGCAGAGACTCAGAGGAAGTAAGGAGGGAAGACTTCCCCTTGGGAACTCCTGGGAACCTCCCAGAAACCAGGCAGGGCCAGCCCTGACAGGCTGTGCTGGACAGTACACAGGGGATAGTGGCCTAACTGGGGTGCTCCTTGTGCAAGGGGACAACCTGGGAGGAGATGAAATTCATCTCCCACATCCTCAGTAATCTTGTCTACTTCCTGTACATCTCTACACCATGCTAAGAAAGGCAAACACCCCTTCTCCATCTCCAGAGAATTCATTAGATAGAACCTGTGTGTGCACAGAAGTGGTCTAACTTCTCTGACTAATTGCCACTTCGAAGGGTGTTGGGTGGGGGAGAATTCTCTTTGGAATTTCTCTCATGACACTGGGTCTTAGGGCCTCTTAGTCTGGTGGAGTCTAAAACCCAAGGCAGAGGGAGCTCTTCAAACCACTTCTGTACCAAGAGGTATCTATAATCCCACCTATAGCCAGTGTGGGTCCTGGCCTTGGCCAAGCCCAAATGAATGAGCCTCAAGTTGGGAAGTGAAATTAGTCTCAAGGACAAAGTGCTGTGGGCAGAGCAGGTCAGGGAGGGAGAACAGAGCACAGTTCAGGGCCTCACTGCTCAGAGCCCATCTACTCTGGGCCTGGTGAGTCAGAAGAATTTTCACAGGACAAAGGACAGAGAAAAGAGCATTCCAGCAGGCGCAAGGCCACAAGTCAAGGTACAGGGTATGCCCATGCTGTGGTGAAGGGAGCAGCAGGAGGAGGCCAGCATGCTTCAGGACCAGGACAAGGAGTACACACTGGGAGTGACTGGGGACAGAGGTGGCTAAGATTTCCAAGGGGTTTCACCTATCACTGCCAACAACACCAAACAGCCAAGAATCTCGGTGTTTTCAATGAGATCCCAAAAGGCGGCATGGTAAGTAACTTAATATTAAAAAAATTAACTCATTAAAGTAATGTATGAGATATTGCACACATACATATAGATGATACTAAGTCAGACTTTAGAACCCGTTAGAGTCACCTCTGGCACACATTCCCCTTATCGGGAGGACAAGGGCCTGGCTTGGAGGTTACAACAGCATGGTGGAGAACTGGCCCAAGGTGGTGTGTACCACTCAGGGTTCCTCTCCCAGAGCCACCCTTTTTCCCTTATAGTCACTTCCTATCAAGTCCAGGGTAAACTAGTGCTTTAGCTGGGTAAGTCAGAAGGGGGGAGAGAAATTAGAGGGGCTCTCTGAGGGTATTTCAAGTGAGGACAAACTATTGAGAGAAGATGGGCAGAATAAGAGGTAGATATAGAACTGGAACCACAGTGAGCTTCTCCACACCCTCTCCAGGCACAGTAATGACGAGGGGCCTCTTAGAACAACAGTCCCTAGTAGGTCTAAAAATACTTGTCCTTGAGAACTTGATGACAAAGGAATTCCATGATGAGACACCCACTTCATGTGGCTTTAGCAAATCAAAACCCCTCACTGATGAAGTCAAGACCCTGAGAAGTCCTGCACTGAGGCATCACCATTACTGTCTGTCCCCCAGAGCCCTCTAGCTCCACACAAGCTTTGGACCACCACCCTCCCTTTCCTTTCAACTAACACCTCTTAGAACTAGTAGCACCCTCACTTAGAGTAATGCATTTTCATTTATCTCTACATGATGGGAGAAAGCAGTATATTTTAAAAAGTTTAAAGGATTTAAATTCTGTGCCTTGTATAAAAACCTGTAAGTGAAAGGGAAATTTATTTCACTTGCACACCACCCCCTGCCCCAGTCACCACCAGTGGTGCCAGGCAATGACCCCAAGAGCTCAGCTTCTAGAACACAGAGCCACTTCTAGAACACCAGACCACACTCCAGAGCCAGGACTCACAGTGAAGGCAAGATCATCAGTCTCTCACAGGAAAGAGTGCTTCAGCAATGCTCTGTGTGTTGGGGGGTGTGTGTAACGCCCCACAGAAACACCTGAGGAGTTAGCACTCCTCGTGCTCCACATTTCACCTGTTTTGTGTTTTCCTCCTGCTCCTCTTCCAAGGCACAAGATTCCCCTCTCAAGTAACCAAACATTCCAATGCTTTAGACCTGCTTGCAAGAAGCAAGAGACTAAATTGTGACCATCTCTATTTTTAAAATTCATCTCTGGAAAACGTTTCCTTTTCTAGGTCTGGATTTTCAGATCTTTGCAGGGCTGGGCCAGTATCTGGCAGTGGGAAGCTCCTCCAAATCACAAAGACACCTGAGGAACCTGGGGCCGTCCCACTGTGACAGAGGCTGCTGTGGTCACCTGGTGGCCTCCACAGGTGCAGCCCCTTGGGGTGGGTAGGGCACAGGGTAGGTACCCAAGAGCTTACCTGGTATGTGTTGTCGAAGCTGTCATACATGAACCTTGTGATCAGAGACGTCTTTCCAACTACAAAACAAGAAAGAGGTGTTGAGTCATAATAGGAAGGCGTGAACAGCTAGGGTCTATGTAAGCGTGCTGCATTTGGAAAAAGCAGGCAACAAAAAGCTGCAGACACCTGGAAGTGGGATGCAGGCTCTAGGGAGGGTCCCCAGAATGAAGCAACACAGTGGTTGCAGGAGGCTTCCTGCCTGGCGCCAGGTAGCCTCAGTGGAGGAAGCTTCCCCCTGCCCCTCAGATTTCCACAAGCCAAATTCTGAGCTTCCTTGACCCAGGAGGCCTCTCTAACGCAAGAGCTGTGCATGAAGAATCAGACAGTGGTGCAAAATGAGGTGCGCTTGTCACACCTGCCTGCGTGCACCAGTGTACACTGGCTGCCCACGGCTTGTCACAGTCACAGAAGCTTGTTTTGAGTTCCAATCCATTCAGCTGAGCTTCAGAGAGGAAGGAGGCTTTCCAAGGAAGCAGAGGCAGGAGGCCTGCCTGACTGTCCAGCTCAGAGCAGCATCCATAGCAACTCTGGACCCCACTAAATTAATACCGAGGAACCCTTGTCCCTGACAACCGTAGGCTCAGCCAAACATCTGTGAATGGTCCATGGGAGGCAGTAATACCCCCACTGAGAACCGCTGGTGTGGCTGAGAGAAACCAGGAGATCTCAGGCATCCCACAAGTGAGATTAATTTCCCAAAGTGCAGAGATTAGCTTCTAATCTAACTCTGTGCAGATCCCCTGGGCCCAGAAGTGGCAGAAGTGCCAACTGCTACATTTCTAACCATGTAGGAGAAGAAAGGTGATAAAGGGATGTTTACTATATCAGGCCTCACATAAGAGTATTTCTCCACACTGGCCAGCCACAATTTTACCCAGGGACCTGCTGGCTTAGCTGTGCCATAGCCCTTTCTTCTCTGAGCTACAGGAGACAGTTAAGCCTGATAGAGAAAGCAAGAGTCCAGGAACTTTCCATTCTGTCCCCTTCTGGATCCCAGCAGGGACCCAGAGTGGCAGGTGGCTGGTCGCTGCCAGGGTGGAGCAAGGTAATACAACGGAGCCCTTGGGTAAGATTCTTTACCAGTTGTGAGGCCTCTGGAATGTGCCATGTAACACGAGTGCTGTCATCTAGTAGCCAATACTTGCCAAGGGGAAAATGGCCATATTCTGCCAGGAGAGGCATTTGGTACAGTGTTTGGGTTAAAATCAAAAGATTCCAACTCTGATTCCGAAATGGTGAACTGAGTTCAAATCCTGCTGGGGTATTCTCAGCTGTATCACCTTAAGATGGATACCACTCCTCTGGTCTTCAATTCCTTATTTTCAAACAAGCATAATAGTATCAAAGGTGTATCAGACAGCTGAAGTAAGAATTAAATAATAAAAGTTCAAAGCACATAGGGAACGTTTCAAAGTAGAAGGAGGTAGCAGGTAACAGAGAGGTGACTTTTCCAGAACACCATAAGGGAGAAAAAAATATGACCGCCATCCCTAGTGTAATACTCTGTATGTTTTTGTCCCTGATGCCTGGAAGGCAAATTCTAACTGCCTGGCTTGGAGTTTCCTGAGTAAGGGGATGTCTCCATTCTTCCCAGACACCCTCCATACCTCCTGGGTTGATGATGCTAATGAGGTAGGCGACTGATGGTAACCCCCAAGTAGCCTCAGGATAGGGCTGCCAACTGGGATTGGAGGGTTGGGAACTGGAGCCGACTGGCACCCTCCAGGGAGGGAGAGAAACAGAGACTGACTTCCATCATGGGGCCAATGCTCACTCAATCATGCCTATGGGATAAAATCCCGGTGACCATTCTGGATGTCAACGCTTGGTGGTGCTTCCTGGCGGGTAAGCATGTTGATCAGCCTGGAGGGTGACAGGCTCCCTCTCCACAGAGAGAGGACATGGGAACTCTGCACTCAGAACCCACCCCTTCCCCAGATCTTTCCTGTTATGTCCCTTTATTTAGCTCATCCTGATTCTTGACTTTAATAAAACTGTTATGATATATAAAGGGCTTTCCTGGGTCCTGTGAGTTGTTCCAGGAAATTACTGGATCTGAGCAGTACTCTGAAGCCTCTGGGTTTGTGCTACTTGGTCAGAATCGAGATGTCCTAGGGACGCCACTTGCAACTGGTATCAGAAGTGAGGGCAGTCTTAGGGACTACACCTTAAGAGTGAGGCTACCTTTTGGGGGTCAGTGCTAGAACTAAACTGCAAATTACAACTGGTGTCAGGACAGCCATCATTCTGGAAGCACATTACTAAGACAAGCAGCAACACACTCAAGATCTCTTCCCATTTTCACCTGGAAATGGCCCTTTCTTGCTTCTGAAAGAAATTAGGCTGTAAAAAGCTCCCCATGGCTTTAAATCTCCCCTTAAATTTCACAGGAAGGTCAGAAATGGGGAATTCTCACAGCTTGAGGATCAGCTCTGAGGCCACAAAGCTACAGGCAGAGCAGGAGAGGAACAGCTAGGAGCTCCCAGAGGAAAAGTGGGGTGGGCAGCCCTAAGTTAACAAGAGGCAGATGGCAATGAGGCAAGCTCAGCATCCACCTCTCTGAGATGCATGGGAGGTTCTGGCCTTCTTGGGATCTCAGGCCCCCGGGTGACTTCTGCAGGTAGTGACACCGGATTGTACACCTGCGGGGAAGGGGCAAGCATCAGGAAGCAAGGTGAGGAGGCAGGCAGAGAAACAGGCTCTCCCCTAGGGCCACTGAGGATGGAGGAAAGAGAATTAATGGGATCCCAAAAGCCACTGAAGGAAGTTTATGGGGTCACTGAGAACTGAAAGATCCATCAATCTCTGCGAATGCCAAGTCCCTTCTTGCAATACCAGCCATTGGCCATGGATTAGTACAGGGCTGCAGGATCACATGTGGGTAGGAGAAAAATCTCTAGAAAACAAGTAGCTAATTGGGACTATGCAAAAGGAACTCTTAGGCGCAAGGTCCTAGCAGGTGCCAATATCTTCTGGGAATCCCTATTATAACTATAACAGGCGACATGTGAACTCAGTAATCACAGAGTATGCATGCTAATGGCTATTTCAGACACTGGATTTACATTCCAGTAGCAGAGAGAAAAGATGTGGTACCTGCCTCCCAGAAGTGTAAAGCAACCCTGGGCTGAGCTAAGCTCTTAGGTCCACTCCTTCTAAGCTGTCCTCAACTCAGCTGGAACTCATGCACCTCCGGCTTACCCCAGCAGAAGTAAACTGATGGTCCAAGGTCAGAGTGGAGAGGGGCTGGAACTAGTTGTTAGACCATGAGCTCAGCTCCAGCCCAGGCCCACCTTAGTGTCTATGGTCAGGCTGGGTTTCAGGATTTAGCCTGTTCATGACTGCCACCAGCATGAGTGCCAGCGAGTTCCAGCCAGTGGCCCCTACCCAGCCAAGGCTTATCTTGGGACCAGAGGCAGGCTGGGGCTTCTCCCCACTTGGGAGGTATATGGCCCCGTAAGAAGGTGGGAAATGGAACTGGGGATCCCAGAAGGCTCAGAAAGCAAAGCCGAGTGGGTCTGAACAGGTAAGGCCCGTCACCAACTGAGGCCTAGACCAGGGAAGAAGCTCACTCTTTTTTTTTTGAGACAGGGTCTCACTTTGTAGTTCAGGCTGGCCCTGAGCTCACTATGTAGCCCAGGCAAGCCTCGAACTCAGCAATCCTCCTGTGTCTGCCTCCCGAGTGCTGGGATGACAGGCGTGAACCACCACACCCGGCACTGTGGTACGTGGTACTGATTGCTGGTGGGTGTGAGTCACCACGCCCAGCATTGTTGTATGTGGTTACTGGGATCGAACTCAGGACCTTGTGCTTACGCGGGAGATACCAGAACCACTGAGCTAAATCTCTGGCCTGAGGCGCTCACTCTTGCTTGGCTGCAAATGGGAATTATTTCATCCTATTCCTCGAGCTTGTTTTTCAGTTTCCATAAGCATAACTATTCTCGTCACAGGTTGCTCATGCTCTTCGCACCGCCAGGACAATGTGGTTGAGATCCCTGTCTCAACTTGCCTTGGCTGCTTAGGCCCCTGCAATAAATCTCATTTCCTGCAGCACTGTGCCCAAGGACCCTCCAGCCTCTCCCATCTGCACTGTGGCCCCAGAGCAGCCCACCTACCCTCCCTCCGAGGTGTATGGCTAGTCACAGTAAGGCCTACTGTCATGCTGAGCTATTGCTGCACCTGGAAGAGATGCATTAGTTCCTCCCACACACCTTTCCAAGGCCTCTCCTTGGGACACCACCCATGTGCCCAGCCACCTGCTCATTTTTCCCTGGTTGAACAGCCCTCTGGGGCTCACAGTCACAATCTTCACTCCCGGTCAGTGTGTCTCTGCCCTGAGCCTAGACTCTGGCTCCTGGGCTCACAGGTCTGCAGGCAATGAACTGATCTGCTCCCCGAGCAAAGCTGCAGGGAAAGGGTGTCCCTGGATCTGGGCTCAGACAGCCTCCGGGGTGGGGGCTGACCTTATGGAAAGGAGCTCCTTCTGTCTATCTCCTTTAGCATGAGTGCTGCACGGCCCTCGGGCCTGCCCTGTGTTGAGCTCCTCTCGCCCCATTGCTCCCCTCAACCGCCTGGAGTGGTAGGTGCTGGAACCTGGAAATGGAGAGCTTGCATACCCCCACACAGCCCCCGTCTCACCTGTGACAGGTAGGAAGACAGAGCTGTCACCTCACTAGGCACCATTATTTGGCCACAGCCAAAGGAAGGTCTGAGGGGCAGATGTATTCAGTATTCCCCCAGCACAGGAGCGGGGTGGGAGGCGCAGAGACCCTCCTGCTTCTACCAGCTGCAGGAGCCCATCAGAGAGCTCTCCTTCCCACGAAGCTCAGTCCTCAAGGTCACACATCCACCTAGGGCTCACTGATGCTACTGCAGCAAAGCAGAGTTTTTTCTGAGGGCGAAGATTTAGCTCCACTGGCATGATTCCCCCCTTCAGCTCATGGCTCAGAAATATTCTTGTAATCTTCCAGTAGTTTAGTCCCACATGGTTAAGGATGGAGATGTATCTTTTCTTTTTCAACCAAATGAGGGTGAGAAAATTCATTACTGAGCATTTACCACAAACCTCTAAAAAAGCGGAAAGAAAACTCTAACACTTCCTGGGCTTCTATTCAACACTAGGTAAGGAATCTGGCAGTTTTCTTAGTTCATTTATTCCTCATCACAATCCAAAGAGTTATTATCCCCAAGGTCACAGAGCTAGCAAGTGGCGGGGCTGTGGTACTCTGAGGTGGATGCCTCCCTGGCCACATTGTGTTGGCTTATGCAAAGGCCTAACAAGCAGAAAAATGGAGCTCCCAAAAGGTACCCGGGCTGGAGGTGGGAGGGCAGGGTGGAGAAGAGGGACCCCCAGTCAGAGGGAACAGTGTGAGCAAACAGAGGCTGGGAGATGAAAAGCTTATGAGAAGGCAGGAGGCTGGAGATCAGGTTTTGGGGGGCACATGTAGATGTAGATGCCCCTCAGTCTGAGCTCTCTTAGGCAAAATGGAGCTGGACATGATGTGTGATGACAGGGGTAACAACACTGTTTAAAGAAGCTCCATGTGAATACAGGGCTGATTTAAACCAAAACCATCTCTCAGAATACCCACAGAGAGAGCAGAGGGAATGAGAAAGACAAGACAGGCAGAGGCCAAGGCCAGATGGCACAAGCCAGAGCAGCCACATCAGCAGCCTGGGTTTTCCACGGCAGTGGGAGCTCTAAGGAGTCTGACATACAGAGTGGTGTGCACAAGTGTGGTGCCTAGCACTGCGTGATAGGCTTGCACAGCTCTCTCCACCCTGTATATTCTCCCAACAAGACCCTGACACTTGTCAAGGGTGAACTGGATGAGCCTGTCCTGATGGCAGAGGTGGCACTGTATGACTCCAAAAGACAGTCCTGCTTCTCCATGGAGCATGCTCTTGTTCACATTTTCTGGAAGGCAGCCTTAACCAGCCAGCACGCTGTGAGGAAGCCTAAGAGGGTCTACTGAGGCAACCACATGGCAAGAAACAGACCCCAGCTACCAGCCAGCACCAGCTGCGGACCTGTGGGTGAGCAAGCCTTCAGAGGACCCCACATTACAAGCTGCCTTTGCTGACACATGGAATGGACCATGCCTTCTCTGTTATGTCCTGTTCCAATTACAAACTGTGAATAAGATAAATGCTTTCCTTATCTTGAGCCACCAGGTTTTGGGGTGGTTTGACAGATAGCATTAGATCATCCAGAGGATAAATCCACACTTCAAAAAATATTACACAGCTATGGGCCAGAGCAGGGGCAGGAATCTGGCCAGACAGAGGATCTAAATTAATGTAGAGGCAGGGGAGCTGGAGAGGAATGTAGGGCAAAGAAGGGGGACAGGACCTTGTGGCAGGTCAGAGGCTTCCTGGCACCTGACTCTGTGACCAGCAGAAGACAAAGCCATTCCTTAAGTTCCATAAACTGGTTGAGGAGTGACATCAAGCAGTCAGCTGGGGTTTGGGTCACCCAAGAAAACCTTTACAGTCAGACCAAAGCTTTCAGAAAAAATAAAAACAACCACTCAATCTCATGATCAAAGGATCAAAGCTTACTTTCTACAAAACAATTATTTTCCTTTAATTCTTTCCCAAGTTGCCGCCCCAGGTGCTCTCTAGAACGGACCACCCCCCCCATACACACATGCTAAGCAACCACAAGTGCAGCGAAGACTAAAAACTGGCCCTTAACAATCAGTACCAGTGCCACCTGGACCTCACCTAAGAGACCACTCTCCCCCTCAGCCTCCTGTGAGCCTGGCACCACCTCAGTGGCAGATCCTGGATAAACAGATTTTTGTGCACTCTTGTGGCTTCTAATTAGCTGCAGAAGACAGTGTGGCTTCTCCACCCACTCGGAAAACACCCACTGAGGGCATATTCTGTGCGAGCCCATACCAGCCACAGACTCCACAGTGAGAGAGCAGGTGCACGTCTGCCCTTCAGAAGACCTTGGTCAGTGGGCAATACCTAACATGCCAGGCAACAAGGAAGGTGGGCTGCTAACAGGCCAAGAGGAAAGGCCACATCCTGCGGTGCTCCAGGAAAAAGTGGACCAGAACTCAGTAACTGGCAGAGATAATGGGAGGAACAGTCCTCCCAGGAAGGGGCTAGTTGGAGACGGGGTGAAGGAAGGCTGGCTGCCCTCTGTACACAGTCACCTCTCATGCCTGTCATGTGAAGTCAGACCCACCAAGTACGTGGGGGGTCCACACCCTGGGCAGGACTTGTGCCCAAGTCACAGGTGGGGGCTACGTAGCCAGTTCTGAGAATCCTGGTCTGACACTGCCTCCTTTCATGAAGGGCACATCTCCCCGTCATCTCCACAGTGGGTGTGGACAGAGACAGCTGTTAGGGCCAGAGTGAGTATCTGCCATGACCTGACAGAAGTGGGCCACACGCTGGGTGTCCCTTGTAAGCCAAGCCACTACCATGGCTGCAGTCTGCCATTGGGCTTGGGTTCAGACTACTGCTCACAGCAACTCTGCTGTGTTTCACACAGACAGTGGTGCTCTACTTGATCTCTGGAAGGTCTACAGAGCTGGAGCGTGAGGTAGGATTAGGGTAGGTAAGAAAGGCTTGGTGTGACTCACTGCCATTTCCAACCCGGGCTGCTTTGGTGGGCTGCCTGCCTCTTTCTAGGAGTACAGGCCCTGGGCTCGGGAAAGGCTCTGCATCCTCCATCCTTAGCCCCCGTCAGAGAATGTCTGCAGCAGTGAAAAGGAGGCCCTCAGGGATGAAAAGTCAAATCTGCCCCCCTCCTTAGCTCTAGCCAGCAACCTAATCCTAGGACAGGCCAGATGACTCAGTTTCCAGAGCAGATGGGAAATGCCAGGTGAGTGCTGGGAAGGCCTGTACACAGGCTCAGCCCAGCCCTGCAGCTGGAAGGAGGACAGGCTACTCTGGGCAGGTTCCACCATTCCTCTGCAACCTCTGGCCACAAGTCCTCCATCGCTGTCCTGAGCACAGCGCCTGTGAGGATAATGGGAACAGGTAGAGGCACCAGCTACATCGGTCTGATCCTTATTCCCTTTTACCCTTTGTTCATAAAACAAAAACTCCTTTCTGAAAAGCAGGTGAGCCTGAGGACTGGTCTGCCCTTCCCCTTTCTCTCTGTCACCCGTGCTCAGCAGCACACGGCTTGGACAGCTCCCACCAGAGCCCCAAGGGCCAGCTCACCATAGGCTAAATGAGGAAACAGGTGAAAAATCTCATTTCAAACCATCCCCCTGAAGACTCAGACAGTAATTAAGAAATACGCAAAGCTCTTCATTGGACATTTTAATTAAGTGTGTTAATTCCCTCTGCCAAAGAATGTGCAGCTGCCTGTGCATCACCCAGGAATCCACTGAAGATGGAACAGGTGAGGAAGGAGGCAGGGGCAGGCCCAGCTGAGAGCGGGCCCATGCCTGTCCTCCTTCCTGCTGAGTGCTCCTTCTTCCCTGGCCTCTACCCACCCCCTCTCTGCTGTCTAGGCCCAATGACCCCAGAAATCTGCCCTGACTCAGGGCTGTGGACTCAATTACTCCAGTTGGTCTCCACCTTCTAGAAAAGAGGGTCCTGGGGTGCTGAGAAGTTCTGGCCTCATATCTGCCCTGACTAGCTATGGACCTTGGAACCCACAGTGCCTTAGGGGCCTCAGCTTCCTATCAAAGCAAGAAAGAGCAGGACCACGGGCCCAAGAGTCCTGTGAACACAGCAACGCATGCTTCAACCACAGAAAGGAGGAGGCAGACAGAGGCGGGGGAAACAAGGCTAACATCCCAGGACCAGGAAGCCTAAGACCACAGAGAGGCATCCTCCCATACACCTTTATGAGACACAGTGGCTTGCGGGGGCTCCGCAAGGTGGCCTGGCTGGGGCTAGAAATTCAGCCTGTTTCCTTGTGACATGAACATCCTGTCCATCTGCTGCTTCTCCCAGAGGCTCCACCTTCAGAAGAGGTGAGCTCCAGGGAAATAAGCTGCCAGTGAGGGTGGCTGTGAGACGCCTCTCCTCAGAGTCCAGCCAGCACCTCTGGCTGCCATGGATGGAGAACTCTGGCTTGTATAGTTCACTCTCTTTGAATTTCTCCTTTGCCTCTCCAGCTTCCTTCCTTTTTCAACCCCCACTCTCAGGTTTATTGAGGTATAACTGAGAAATAAAAACTATATTCAAGGTAGACAATGTGACATTTCAAGATACACGCATATGTAGGCATGGTGGCACATGCTAATAGTCCCAGCACTCTGGGTGACTGAGGCAAAGGACTGCAGAATCCCAGCCTGGGCAATTTAGCAAGACCCTGTCTCCAAACAGGAAAACTTTTTTAAAAAGTTTTTTAAAAGGCTAGATATGTCTGTGTATCAGTGAAACCCCACCACTAAGTTCAACCCCCAGTCAAAGGGAAAGTGGTACGGGAAAGCAATGAAGGGAAAGAATAAATATGACTTAAAAAGAAAAAGAAAGCATAAGTATATAGGGGGTGGGGCGGCTATAGGGTGGGTAGGGATATGGGCAGAAATGAGAATTAACTCATGCCATATACTAGTATAAATTTCCCACTGTTGAGTGTGATTGTGAGCTGTATATAAAATGTATCAATAAAGAATTCAATAAAAATAATAAATAAATAAAAAGGAAGAGAGATACACATAGTGACATGGTGAATGGATCCCACAAATTAACATACTCATCACTTCACACAGTTACTTTTTGTGGTGCAGGTACTTAGAATGTATCCTGCCAGATGCAGACACATACTGCAGAATCTCACTATGTGGAATCTAAAAAGGTAGAACTCAGAGAGTAGCAGCGTGGTTACCAGGGGCACAAGCTTGTTTACAAGATGAGAAAAAGCTGGAGACCTGATGAGGACTATAGTTCATACTTCTGTACTGCACAGTACTTGCAATTTCCAGCTTCCTTCTTCCCTTCCCAAAGCCCAAACCCCGAAGAGCTCTCAGGAGATGGTAGATCACCTCTGCCCAGTCACACTTGACCTGAAATTTCCTCAGGGCACTGTTCTCTAACTGCTATGCCCAGGCCTGCTGTGTGGATCAGACTTTGGATACCTCACCCACAGGGTGCATTCCACTCCCCAACCCTCTCAGAAGTGTTGAAGTCAAGAGTCCCATCTTCAAAGTCAGGCTAGGACCAGCAGGGGCTCTTGAGGCCTGAGGCCAGGAAATAATCTGGAGCCCCTGGCTCCAACTTCTATCCCATGAAAACAAAGAGCCTACTAAACTGGGACCAGGAAATGGCAGGCAAGAAATCATTAATGGAAAAGACCTTAGAGACAGAAGGGGAAGGTGACCCCAGACTGTTGAGGATTTAGGAAGAGAGGCCATTACCTGTTGCATTACCTTTCAGACTCATCTACGGGTCACTGTGACAAAGCGCTGTACCCCAGTGTGGGAATGCCTATCAAAGCTTTGGGGCGCTTCTGCAGAGACAGCAGAAGACTACTGTAGTGTAAGAGTCTGGGCTGAGGAAGATATTAGCCTGAGAGCTGAATTCACTGATCACTCAGTCCTCAGGGCCTGGGCCCTTGACCTGTGACTGCTACATGCAAGGAACATCTGCCCCCACTTAACTGCATAGGTAACCACCCCAACACACCAAGAAATGATTATTGATCAATCACGAAGATAAGAATTGGATATACAATTGTTTTTCTCATAAGGGAGTAGCTACCTGCTAGTGACAACTACAAGAGTCTCATTCTTTTGAATGCCTGCACATGTCGGGGAGGTCCGGACCTATCTGCACCATATGGGGGTCTCCTTTCAGCAAGCTGTAGGCACAGAAGTTTGGCTTCTTCCCTCTGGTGCTCTCATCACACTCCACCAGACAAGAGAAAGCAAATTTCCCTCTGGATTCTACATTCACAGGCAGGCTGTCGTGTTGTCTTTAGGACATTCTGGTGTGCAGGGTAAGAACTGCCTCTCCATGGATCTGTCCTGCTGCTCCAAACTGGTTCTTTGATTTCCTAGGCCAGTGGTGGTAAACCTATGGCACACATGCTGCAGCAGGCTATTTGTATCATTGAAGCCCCTAAAAGATTTGCCATCATTGTCCTAAGAGCTCACTCTGTGAACTGCCTGATTATTTCTGTAATACATTCACTGCCTGCTCAAATCAGCTGGACAGCAGATTGTTTGCACCTATGAACTCTGAACGGGAAAGGTTAGGTAAGCTGAAAAGAGAATGCTGGAGCAAAACATCTGTTTACAGAAATAAATCTTGCAACATCCTCCCCAGGCTAAGAAATTGCCTGAGCTCCCTTGTGGCCAAAGTGGAAAAAAACAGCACCACTAGCTGTAAGATTCATAGTAGAAGGCTGAGGGTACAGTGCAGTGGTAAAGTACTTGCCTCACAAGTGCAAGACCCCAGGTTCAATCCCTGGTGCCACAAAATAAATAAATAAAATAAATTCACAGTACAGTATTCACACTTACCCACAGGGGTCTCTTCCAAGCCCCGCAGTGAACTCTTGAAAGCATGGACATACACTACATACTCTGTTTTATCTACACATACATAGCTATGATAAAGTTTAATTTTTAAATTAGATGCAGTAAGAGATTAGTAACAATCATAACAATATACTAATAAAATTATGTGAACATGTCCCTCACCCCATACCTTACTGTACTATGTGCACTACAGGTAACTGAAACAGCAGGAATGACATGGCAGAAGAAAAGGGCCTATTCACGAGATGGAACCATTGCTAACACCTAGCTCTTTATGAGGGTGTGGCAGCAGAAAAGTCCCAAAGAGAGTCTGGAGGGCACAAACCGAATGCCCACTACACATAAACTGAATGCCCACTACTGCACTAATCAAAATCAAGATGGATGACCAGACCAGGCAATAATACCTGCCCAAAACAAAGTTCAAAGATACCAACTCAGACCAGTGAACCTATAAACAAATGAACACATGAAAAATTAAGGTCCTGAGACTGTACCTTCTGATCAAGATGGAATAACAGAGACCATGTCCTCACACCAGAAACACACACAACAGGGAAAATATGCAAAACAATGGGAATGAGGCAATGATCACTGTAGAGAGATGCTAAACACAGGTGCCTTTAGAAAAGTTTCAGGCCACAGCACAGGGAGGGGAGCCAGGTGGCACCCAGTGGACCTCCTGGGTTGAGGAGATGGAGGTGAGAACATGCAGCAGGTAAAGAAATTAAAGCCCACAAGACAGAGACACCAGAGAGAGAGAACTGAGTCATCCCTGAGGGTCTCCCCCAAGTCTTCAGCTAAACACAAAAAGGCTCAGCCTCAGTGGGCAGAACCTCCTGGGCCTGGGAATGATCACCCAGATGATCATGTAAGGCTGGAGACAAGGCCCTCCTCACCAGCCAGAGTGGAATACCTCATTGCTCATGGGTGACTAGGGGGTCTTTGGAAAGGCTGTGCTCCTACTGGGTCATAATCAGCCACACACTGAGTGCTGCCCAACTAAGAAATCTCCAGAATATTTACGGGAATGCAAAACTTACTACATCTGGCATCCAATTAAAAATTAACAGGCATGCAAAGAAGCAAGTAAACAGATCCACAAAGAGGAGAAAAGCAATCAACTAAAGTTGACAGATGTCAATTTAGCAGATAACAATATTAAGAAATAGTTATTATAATTGCATCCCACACATTTAAAATGTTAAACAGATTTTGCTTATTTTTAAAGAGACAGATCCAGCTTCCAGAGGTGAAAACTACAATGTCAGAGATAGATTTGATACTGTACAAGAAAGATCAATGAACTTAAAAACACAGTGATAACAGCTACTTAAAATTAAACAGTAAAATAATAATAAATGATCAAAACACCAGCAAGCTGTCAGGTAACATGAAGTAATACACCATTCAGGAAGAAGTAAAATAATGTCAGATGGCAGTGCAAATTTGCACAAGGGAATGGTAAACATAGGAAACGGCCATTACACAGGTAAATATGTAAGATTTTCCTCATATTAAGTCTCAGGGAATTGGAGTGTAGCTCAATATTAGAAAACCTGACTACTCTGCAGAAGCCCTGAGTTCAATCCCAAGCACTGAAAAAATAGTTTCTTGGAAAATAATGAACTGTTTAAATCAAAATAAGAGCAACTTAGTGAATTGCAGACCTAACAAAACACAAAAAATTGTTATCCTGTCTAAAACTATGAAACCCCCCAAAATGAAATAATCTTTCAAGTAATAAAACAGTATCAAAACATAATTCTATTCCTAGCAAAAATCTTTCACAAATGAAGGTGAAACAGACAAACAGTACCAAGATAATTCATTGCTAGTAGATCTATAATGGAAGCAAAGATACTGTACAAAAGTGGGATTGTCTGCACAGTTGGGGTGTGCACATCTCTCCCCACCCATGGTC
Source organism: Thryonomys swinderianus (assembly GCA_004025085.1). NCBI lineage: Eukaryota > Metazoa > Chordata > Mammalia > Rodentia > Thryonomyidae > Thryonomys > Thryonomys swinderianus. The sequence continues at coordinate 51,998 of PVIC010001084.1, forward strand.
TGGATCCTCTCTGCCTCACTGAATCTCTTCAAACATGCTTGGTAGTTTCGAAAAGGTGCAGGACCCAAGAGAAGGCTGGAACCCACCAATGCTGGTGGTAGTCACCCTCTGCCTGCCACTGAGGAAAAAGAGACACTGTCCACAGCGCACAGTTACCCTGTGACACACATTCCCAGGACAGCAGACTACACTGGACATAAAATATACCACTTCATTTGGTTTGGGGATTGGCCCACCAGCCATACTCAACACAGATCAATCACATCCACACATTGGAGTAGTCACAGTGGTACCAGAAATAACTTATAGTGTAGCTATGCATGTTGTAGAGACGGTGGAAGAACATGTTGAGTTCCCACTACCAGATTATTCTTTGATGAGGCTGGTGTTCACACAGTTTCGCAACTTATTTAACCGACAGAAGTCTTGGCTTATCTAGTCATCATAAAGTTTGACAAAGTAACGCTTTCCTTCCCAAGGTTAAGTCTTGCTAGTACAGAAGTTAAAGCATCAGTAATAGAAACAGAAGGGTGGAACAGCAAGATTGAGCGGACGAGAGTTGAGAGGCATGGCTTGTATTTCCCAGATTGTCAGCCAAGTTTTTATCAGAAGGACCTGGAAGCGTCCAACCCTAGGGGCAGAGCTTGGGTGTGATCATCAGATTATGTCCACTACAGAGGGGAGAAGACCATAGGCCAGTGCAGTCAGGGCATATTCCCAGATGCCTGTCCCTTCTCTGAGCAAGCTGTGGTCTGAATGACGGGTGCCAACTGACAAATTCAGAATGTGCCATGGTTTCCCTGGGCACAGGGGAATGCTGCCAGCTGCAGCTTCTCTTCCCATACTCCCGCACTGTCCTACATCCTGCTTATCACTTATTGCCAAGGAGGAGATGGGTACAGGCTCAGCCTCTGCTCCCCAGAAGCAGCTAGAGAGGCAGTGAACTTTCACACCTCTCCATTCAGTCAACAACAAGATTTATTCTCCACTTCTCTTAATGGACTCAGTGTCATCTGCTCAGCATTCACTGGGGAGTAGAGATGGCTTTCCTGGTGATGTCAGAGAGGGAACCAGAATGTCTAGGAAGAAAAATGCACCTAGATCTGAAGGGCCCTGGGTCTGTGCGTAGACAGTCTACAAGGAAGGCAAAATGCCACTGTGGTAGATGAAAGACAAGGGGTGGTTAGGCACCAGGGTTCCTAGTGGGTAGGCTAGAGAGTGGAAGAAGGGGAATTAGGCCAACACCCAGGTCTCCCCTGGACTTGGACACCTGGGAAACCAGGACAAGGAGATGTTAACCAGGCTTGCTCCTCCCCATACTGAATATGTCAAGTATGTAAGGAGGCCTTCTCAAAAGGAGCCCACAGATGTCATGAATCATAGAGGACTGCAAAGGTGATCTTGTCAGAGGAAATGGGGAACCAGAGAAAAGGGGCCACTTGACCAAGATGGCAGCAAGAGGAGGGAGCAAGGTCCTCTTGCAGATGTTTGTGGTTGTTGACAGGATTCAGGTCCTTATGGCTGTATGACCAAGGTCACTTTTTTTTTTTTTTTTGAGACAGGGTCTCACTTTCGTAATTCAGGCTGGCTCTGAGCTCACTATGTAGTCCAGGCAAGCCACCGCGAACTCAGCAATCCTCCTGTCTCTGCCTCCCGAGTGCTGGGATTACAGGCGTGAGCCACCACGCCCAGCAAGGTCATGTTTTTTTGATGGCTGTTGACCGGGAGTTTTTCATACCTCTTCGAGGTGAGGCCATTCACAATTAATTTGCATGACCCTCACCATATGCACAGCAGTTTACTTCTTCCAAGCCAGCAATTTTTGTAAGTAAACATAATCATGGAAGTGATTATCCCAGCACTTTTGTATATAACATAAGCTTATCCAACCACCTTTATCACATTATATGAGCTAGAAACAGGTCACATGTTTATCCACAGAAAAGAGACCTATGCAGGAGTATGACATCCATTTGGGGTCACCTCAGGCTGTGTCTGCCACACTACCTTACACTGACAGGCTCCTAACAGAAGCCACCTTTCCCTGCCAGCAGCCTCTGCCTTTCCTCCTACTGCAGTGAACCGGGCTGATCCCCTGGAACTAAATTTCACAGGTCTCTCTGCCTTAAGTTGCAGCTCTCCCAGCTGGAGGATGTGGGCAGGCAAGAGCTGAGCCCTGCCAGGTCTCTTTCCTAGGCATCAGTGCTCTGCTCTGCCTGGCTTCTTCTGGCTGCAGGGAAGGAACCAGCAGATGCTGCTGTCCAGGCACCATTACAGCTCAGAGTGGTCCTTCTGCTACATGCTGGAGCGGAAGAGGAATTGAGTTGTTCAGGCTCAATATCTAGGGTTCTGTCTTCTATAGGTAGAAGAGAACGAGAGTCATTGGGGTCGGTAGGCACCTTTCATGTCTCCTCTTTCCCTTCTAATCTGGGAAACAGCCCAAAGGGCTGGGATAAAGGGAAGGGAAGGAGAGACTTAATGAATCAATCAGGGGAGAATTTCCAGATCCTCATTGTTATGGCCTGTATGTTCCTCATGCATTCACAGGTGGGACTGGATCATGAATGTGTAATACAAGGGTTAAGGATGTGCGATACCTTAGTTCACTGATTGGTTTAGAATAAAGTCTACCTTGTACTTAAGTGGCATCAACCATCAGGCTCAGGGCCTGAATGGAATATAAAGGGCAAGAATGAAGGCAGGCAGCTTTGCTGGCCTGCTTCTCCCTTATAGTGCCCCCTGCGATGCTGCCCCGCCCTGGAGCCAGCCAACTGTGGACTGCAATCTCTACAAACTGAGCTAAGAGAAACCTTTCATCCTTTAACTTGTGGGTGTTGGGTACTGTATTTTGTTTCAATGATGAAAAAAGTGAGAAACTAGTGCTACAAGTAGAATCTGTTTAGAGCCTAAAAATAATTTAGGAGTGGTTTCTGCCTGAACAAACAACCTTTCTGGAAGGTGTTCTCTACTCAGGGAAAAACAGAACTCAACGAATATCTCCTGGTCTAAAGACCTGACCTATCAACAGCATTTCAGATGGTCTGGATGCTGCAGGATCCCAGCAGGCAGAGGCCAACAGCCTCAGGGGAAGAGACACCTGCTCCTCAAAGCCAGCAGAGGAGCTGAGGCACATCTTCCCTTAACCCTGAGGCAGGTGAGAGTCCTTCCTTACCCATTCTGCCCTGCTAGGCCCAGCTCCTTACCTTATCCTACACAAAAACACACAAGTGGATATCAGTGGCTCCCTGGGAACCTGCAGCCTTTGATTGGATTTGGTCAGAACCCTGCGGTGGACAGCACTGGCCCTGGTGCAGTCAACACCAACAGCCCAGTGATCACTGCACACATAGGCAGTGTGCTTTTGGCTGGTGCGAGGCAGGATGCTGGGGAGCATGTTCCTCCCTGACTCAGCACATCTACAGGTCTCTCTCCTCCAGCCTCTGGCTTCCTGTTACTCCCTTGCGGGAGAGGGGAAATGAATGAGAAACATTTTCAAATGCCTCACTCACTCTGTTAGGTCTGTGTGATGTTTACTCGTTGGTCACATGGGGTTAGAAAAAAAATTTTCTCGGGCCGAAGGGTTAGCTCAGTGGTTCCGGCACCTGCCTCACAAGCGCAAGGTCCTGAGTTTGATCCCTGATAACCACATACAATGCTGGGTGTGGAGACTCACGCCCACCAACAATCAATACCACATACCACAGTGCACACCTGTAATCCCAGCACTTGGGAGGCAGAGGCAGGAGGACTGCTGAGTTCGAGGCCTGCCTGGGCTACTTAGTGAGCTCAGAGCCAGCCTGAACTACAAAGCGAGACCCTGTCTCAAAAAAATTTAAAAAAAATTTTTTCTCTTTCTCGTTCTCTTTCAAAATTTACACAACCACTCTCACAGGGACAGGCTTTCCTCATCCCTCGGGACCTGTCTGTGTTGCACAGGTAACAGCTGGAGCTCTCCAGCCCCGAATCAGGGATGGATCTCTTGGCCCCAACCCAACCCAGCCCGTGGTAGGTGCAATGCGGACCAGAATATCGGAACAGGTCAAAGCTATCTGCCGGTGGCCTCTTCAAGACCTGTTTTCCTCCAGGCCAGTAACTACAGGCAGGGGAGGGACCACTGTTGAGCATCAGACAGACAGGAAGCTCTCCTCACTGCCCCTCACCTCAGAGACAATCACTCTGGTGCTTCTCAGAAGAGCCATGGGTGGGGACTGAGAGGTGGTGTCCTCACTGGCAATGCATAGCCAGATCACCTCTGCACGGGCCAAGGAACAGCAGCACGGTGTGCCACAGTCTCCAAGATGCACTGCCTGGTCAGGAGGCAGGGACGGTTGGGAAGAAAGTTCACCAAGCCACTGAAGGGCAGGGTTCCAGGCCTGACACCAGACCATGAGCTGATCTGTGGGCAGGGAGTGCACAGGATTAGAGATGTGTTCAGAATGCCAGTCTCTGCTTGTATTCTGGCTCCTGGCTCTCACATTTGCTTCTGGTATAAGCAGCTTAAGATTGAGTAAGCTTAAGACTTCCAGAGCATGGGAAGGGGCTTTGTCCCACACACTGCTGCTCCATCTCAGGGCCTCCTAAACCAGAGAGAGAAACCAGCAGAAAGGAGTAGGGGAATCGACAGGAAAAACCAAAGCCAATGAATCATGTGTTCTCCAGAAAGAGAATCTAGAAGGGAAGGAAATGTCAGCAGGGTGCACAAGAGGCGTGAGGCTCGCACACCAGTAACTAGAGGACAGGAGGAGCTCACACACCCAAGGACCAGCCTCTCCTCATAGGCACATCCTACACAAGGGTGAAGGGTATGGATGGGGGCTGGCAGTCCCAGAGCCCATCCTCAGTGGTTCAGGCATCACTGGACCCAGACCTCTGTGAAGACAGAAAGGACAGAGGAGCTCACAGGGCTCTACTCTGGTCCATCTGGGTCCAATGTGGAGAGAAGGTTGAAAGCTCTTTCTACAACCCGTTCTTCCTGGGGCTTCACTCTTTCTTGAGAAGTCAATAAAAAGTGCCTCCTCAGCAGAGCAGGTTAAAGATGGAAAGCAATTAATTCCTGCCCTAAATTCCATTTCTGAAAGTTCCCAACCTTATCTCAGCCATCTGGATCTCTGACAGGATCACATCCTGCCTTCTAATCTATGAGTATGTCCTTTCTTATTCAAAGTCCCCTTGGAAAGACCTAGACGCTTTCATGGGGGAAGTGAAGCCCTCCAGGGCCTGATCTATAGACTTCCATGGGCTTTTCCCTTTTGCCTGCCACTCTCCCCAACATACATGCACCAGGGTCCAGCCACTACAAACTACACTCAGTTCCTTGGAGCTCCGAGCCCTTCATCACCTGGTACAGCCTTCTAACACTGTCTCCCCTTGCCTGAGGGTGAGTTCTTGCTCCCAGTGCCTCCTCTGGGAAGCTTCCTCTAACATCTAAGCCAACGGTGCTCATAGCCTTACTGTGCACATAATACACTCATGACGGATATTTCTTGCCTGTCTACCTTGTGCCAAGTAGTGTTCTGAACACTTTGCATGTGAGAAGGCATAGCGTCATCACAGCACAGAAAAGGCTTCTACAGTCCACCCAGAATGATGAGGTGCATTTCTTAGGAGCAGCCCTGGAGGGCCTGGAGGGGTGAGGGGGGCTATCCTACTTCTGGCTCTGAGTAGCGTCAGGGAAGAGGGACAAAACACTGCCAAGAAGTCAGAGATCCAGGGCTCCTCCCTGCTCAGCAACAGGCACTTCTGGGTCCGGCCGTGTGTGTCACACCCTCCTCCTCTCAGAACCTTGCTTTCTCCAGCTATAAAACAGGAAGAGCAGAATACTTGTAGGATCATGCAGCTGTAGACCACAGCTCCTGTGCAGAGATGGTCAAATGTACCCACAGTTCTTATTCCCTTAACATGGGGTTAGAGTGGGAGCTGGGGTGGTGGCTCTAGACCTTGCCTAGTCTGATCGATCACTGTATATCCCTTTTGGCTCTGGCCCTTTCTTGCCCTCCTTGGTTACCATCTAGCTGTATATATGCAGATGGAAGCATCCTGGGCAAGGGGCACTTGGGAGTTGTCACCTGCCCTACTGTCTTCATCTTGGCTCCTGTGTGGAAAAAACACCTTCTGGCAGCAGGAAGTATAAGACAGGCCGTCCCTGTTGCTTAGCACACAAGAGGAGAGAGGAGCCAGGGGACACACTGGGGAGGCCTAAGCCCCAGGTATAGATGCCAATTATTCTTCCCAGGGGGACAGAGGCTTGCAGAGGTCTCTGCATGTGGGCATGAGCAATTCTAGGGGAGGCAGGTGGCAGGGCTTCTGATCCCCTGTGTCCAGCAGTGTGCTCGTTTCCAGGCTAGAAGTGTTCCTGGTTTGGCATCGCGCTCAGAGCTGGCACTGAATCACAGACCAGAGTTACAGCTCCACTGGCCCAAAAGGTCACCCTGTCCAGGCACCCTGGGAGAACAAAACACAAAAAAACCAGAGATATGCTAGGGCTTATCCAACACACAGCAGCCAGTGGCAGGCAGGCCCAGAACAGAAGCAGGTTTCCAGGACGCTGATCCTTCCAGACATGGAGGGAGGACGTGCCACAGAAGATTTACCACACAGCAGGTAGAAACAAGTCACTTGGTTGACCTTTTATTCCCTCCCCCGAAACTGCTTCTCAGACTGAACCCAAGTAACATTTCTCCACTGCTCCAGTAGGCTGAAGGCCAACCTTCTATCAATTTCATTCAAACCACCTGGATAAGCAGTTCACTTTGTGCAAGATCACAGAGTTCCCCATGCAGTGCCCACTCCATCGGACCCTCACAGAGTCTCTGTCTCCTTCCTAAAGGTGTCTAGCATCCCTGGGATCTGCTGGTTCCTCTTCAGCAAAGAACTTGGTGCAAACCTTCCCTGAGTCACATATGACAGGCCTCGCATCCATAAGACCTCAGCGTTCTCTGCCCGATTCTTCCAATGCCAGCCTGGGGCTGCCTTTGAGGCATGTGGCCTAACAGTTCACTATGCTTCTCACAGTGACATGGTCTGAATTCTAATCCTGCCACATTAACAATGAGACTTTGGAAAGGGCCACCTCTCCCCAAGCTTCTGCTTTGTGGTCCACAAAATGGGGATAATCCCACATCCTTGCAGGGTAGGTATAAAGAGACAACATTCCCCTGGAGGCCTTGGGCATGGTGATATTCAAGGAATGCCAACTCAGGTTAACTGAAGGAAGGCCACAGACTGCTGTTTTATGTGTTTTTCTGAAGAAACTTTTGCTTTAAAAGTTTCTTCTGCCCTCAGGGTTGAACTATCATCTGTGTCCTCCAGAAACCAAGCCTATCTCTTAGGTATGTTACCCTCTGAAGAACAGGTAGTGCCAGGCCAGAGCACATGGGTCTAGTTACCTGGATTCTCACTGGTCTTGTCACCAAGAGATCAGAATAAATATGTTCTTCCTCTAAAAATAAACCACTTTACTAAAATGATAAAGTATTCATAGCACTGAACATTTGCTTTTTAAAAAGATTCACTTAGTTCAGAGCAAAAGTCATGAAAATAATGAAAGGAATGTAAAATTTCAAGCCCCCAGATATAATAAAAAAAACCCTTATGAGATCTTTGGCGTGAATCTTCATCCTTCCCTTCCTGGCTGCAGGAAACAGCGGCCTGCCATTCCCAGTCGTCTTGGGGCTTCAAATCCCCAGGCCCTGCCTGGAGCCCACTTCCCGGCAATCTGTCTCTCTGGCCCTAAATAAAGAGCTGCCCATCTCAGGGCATGTCTGGTGCTTCTCCCTGGCAACCTCCAGCCAGTTTCCCCACTTTCTCTTTCCATGGTGAGAAATGAAAAAGGATCTCAGAGAGACAGGCAGCATGTTTGCAGGTTCTGCTCTTCTACCTCACTTTCTCTCAAGTTCCTCAATGGTTTTATCAGACATTTTTTCTAAAATAGTCATAAATTGATACCAGGTATTCCTGCTCATTCAGCAACAGTAGAAGAAAAGATGGGAAAGAGGAGGGGGCCCTGCAGACTAATGACTAATGTTAAGGCAAAAGATGGTAATTATTATTACTGTACAACCAAAATATTTCCTACCAGTTTCTTTTTTCTCTACTGGCAAGTTCTCTTATATCTAACACTGAAATTAAGGTTGCCATTTTCTCTTATGGCAAATACAAGTTAATTTTCAGAGCTAAGCTTGTAATGGGATCCTGTCTCCAAAGGTTCAGTGTGAGAAGCTTGATCCTCAGTGTGGTACTGGGTATTCAGAAGAAGGACTTATACTGGATGTATCAGTGGATTCCTGTAATACCTGCTCTTTGAGGGGTGAGGCAGGAGGATCACAAGTTGAGCCCACCTTGGACAACTTAGTGACTTAGCAAGATCCTGTCTTGAAATAAAATAAAAAGAGCTTGGCATGTAGTACAGAGCAAAATCTCTGGGTTCAAACCCCAGTACTACCACCACCACTACCACTACCATCAGAAAAGAAAAAGAAAAAAAAAAGAGGTAGGACCTAGTAAAAGATTCTTAGACTGAGTAGGAGTAAACTCTCAGAAGAGATGATGGGATTCCATGTTTCTGGAGTCCTTTTTTTCCATGATGTGACCTCTTATTCCCACATATACTATCACTACTGTGGTATCATCAGCTGGAGGTCTTCCCCAGATCTAAGCCAAAGCCACCACTGTGCTCTTGATTAATGATCCAGAACTGAAAACAAAATAAATTCCTTATAAAGTTATACTGCTTCATTATGATAATGGAAAATAGATTAATACACTTATCTTAGTTTGACTCTTTTTAAACAAACAAGTAATGAGTGTGTACCTGACATCCAAAGTCCCAATGCGAGCCACTGAAGGAGGGAGAAAGATAGGGAGTACAGAAAGCAAGATAAGATACAAGACAGAGAACAGCATGGTGACTTTTTCAGATCTCCAAGGAGGTTCTGGTAGGACCTGGTCTGCCGTGTCCTTTCCCACCTCTGCTGGCCTAGCTGTTTGCCCACATTTCTTCAGGGATACAGTGGAGCAAGTGGGTCCCTGAGAACTTCAAGTTCTTTGAGATGAACCTGATTTAGGCATGACCAAGGCTTAATGATCCAATCCTCTGAGAAAGATTCTCAAGTGAGAGTCTTTGGTAAGAATCTTTGGCTTGAGAAAGCAGCAGGTGCCAACATGAAGGAATCCTACTTCAAAGCGTCCTTGACTCTCTTCACTTTTAATCTACTGACAGGGCTTCAGCAAATCTTACACATCCAGGATAATGTCATCATTTTCAAATCAAGATATTCAGGGAGTATGAATTGCCCACAGATGGGGAAGAATGGAGGATGACTAAAATGATGACTCAAACAGTCCTCTAAAAGTCTTATGGTTGTCCTTGGGTATTTAAATTTCAGTTAGGGTTTCTGTACCTGAAAAGGTTAATAAACATTTTTAAAAATCCTAAGTTTACAGAAGCAACAGAAAAAAGATCATGGGGCAGCAGGTAAGCAATTTTTTAAAAAATACTCAGTAAAATCCCCACCCAGATCCCCAAATCCCCTGCATGGCCAGGCAGGCTGGCAATCCCACAAGGCAAGAACAGGTCTTGGAGTTGGGGGAAAGAAGAAAGCTTCCAGGAGGGCTCCATGAGGGGAGCAGAATGGCTACAAGGAGGGCAGGGGTCAGATGGGCAGATTCATTTGAGGCATCTGGGCAGGAGAGTCCACTTTGGCTCCTTAACCATTAGAGGAGCAGGGTGAAAAGTTGGGAGACAGTCCCCACTCAGCACCAGCGGGCCAGACTCCAGAGAGTCACCCTTGGCCTCTGCATCCTCCACCACACAGTTTCTGCACAGTAAACAGAAGAGTTTGGAAGAGGTGCAGAGAAAGCATGTCCTTACCAAGACCCTGACTACAGCCCAGCTAAGAGAGGCAGCCTGCTGTGGGCAGAGGCACCCTCTCCCTTGACACGTGCCCAGTGGTTAGGCAGATGCCCCCAGCACTGGCTCCTGTAGCCACTGCTCCTGCCTCACCACAGTTCTCACAGGCCTCCTGGTGCAATCAGATCCACAGAGGTCTGTGCTCCCCTCTGTGAACCATTTAAACCCCATGAGGGCAGGGACACTCTCAGAGATCTGATAATACAAATGAATTGATAAGGTAGCAGGAAGGAGAAGGAGAGAGCAGGGAAAGGGATGAGTAGATAAATATGGGACCCAATAGCTTCCTGTGGGGTCACTAGTGCACAACTCCAGGTGTGCCATTCACACTGGGGACACCACAAAGCACAATGCCAGGCAACCAGTCAGAGGGAACCTAGGGAAGCAGACAGCCTGCCTTGTGCATCAATTCTTCAAATCTCTGGAGGGGAGATGGGAAGAAGCCAACACATAGCAGAAACTTCATGGCCTCTCTCCCCACCTTGGACACCAAAGAAATCACCCTTCACCTAGGTATACCCTTCCCACAATCTCACCCTGTCCCGGGAGGACACTGTCACCCAGACTCTACACCGTGGGCCAGGGGACAGCAGTCACTCTGCTGCTGGGAAGGAGGCTCCCTCTTTGGCTAGAGGTGTTTTCCCCAGAATGACTCCTCAAAGAGTTTCCCATTCAACCAGTTCCCTGGTATCTTTGAAGGACTGATGCCGAACTGGGATTATCTGGCATACTGCTCCAGGCACGGCATTCCTCTTTGGAATCCAGCCTAAAGAGATGCCACCACAATGCCAGGCACGGGAAACAAGAGAAGGCTATGTCCCTCTAGCCTCTTCCATTGACCTCTCTCTAGAGGACTCAGCTCATATAGGTAGGCCCATGCTGTTCCAGAAGGTTCTGCAGGTCTCAGGCAGGCCCAGTTTCCCTCTATATAAAATGTGAGAGGCCTTCAAGATCACACAGGGTGAGCCAGGAGAGGGGTGAGGGCCAGACCTCAGGAGGCTCCATCCACCGCAGAGGCTGCAGAAGGTGCTCACACAGGCCCAGCGGAGGCTTGGCTGCATTGGCAAGATAGAAGAGGTGGCAGCATCGGCAATTTCCCCATTTCACCAGGCTCAAGGGTGCATACATCCTCTACCTAACTCTGCAAAACCTAAACAACCCCCTAATGACACAAGGTGTGAGAAGGCTATTTAGGGCCTTATGGTTCTCTACCAGAAGGGAGCAGGGTGGCCAGCAGCCAATCTCACTGGTGGCAGCGCCCCTCAAATGACCATGTCCAAAGGCCTCAGAACACTGCTCCCAACTATTGCCCAACATGCCCAGGTCACCCAACCCAGCCATCTTTGAGCCCTCAGTCCCTCTCACAGAGGCTCCCTGATCCCTGGCTTCCTCAGTTCAAGGTCATTTTATTTCCCAATGACATCGTAATAAGAATGGTGGCATGAAAAGGGAGATGTGGGTTTCTGTTCCAGAAGTGTCAACAACTCACAATGGTGCTCTAGGCAAGCCTTCCTTCTTCCCTGGGGCTCCCTCCCAAGAACAGGCCAAACAGGCTACAGAGGTGGTGGGCATGGTTTTGTTTTGTTCTGTTTTTTTGGCTCCAGGCTCTCATTTCAGTGGTTTTAGAACCAGGGGGTTTGCAGAGCCCAGTGGGGGCTTGGCCCATCAGTTTCTGAGGGAGCCCAGAGTTTCCACCCAAATTCCCAGACACATTTTCCTAATCAAACTCGAGGTTCTTTTCAGAAGTGTGTTCAGACTTGAAATAAAAATATTTGTCGAGATCCAACGACACAATGGAAGTACGTGGGAAAGCATGAGGGAGTAGGAACTACCTTCAAGTTACCATTTTTCCAAGGCAGAAACTGAGTCTTCAAGAGGCCTCAGAACTGGCTCAAGGCAACGCAACTAAGAATTCAACTCCTAGGCTGTCAATGTGGGCAGTCCACTCTACCCCACCCCTAGGACTGACTTCCTCTCAAATCTCTTCCAGACTCAGGGAAAAGTCCCTGACACCAGACCCTATTGCGAACAGGAAACGGGAGCTGGGACACAAGGGGAGCTGGCTGAACTGATCTTGAGCTTAGATGTCCCAAGGCCATCTCTCCAGGTTAGGGCCAGGACACCACCTTCAAACACCTCCTGCTGGCCCTCCCTCCATCTCAGGAGCATCAGCAGCCAGGAGGTAGCCGTGTCTCAGAGTCCACAGCACACACGTCCCAGCCACACTACTGTCTTACCCACCAGGCCCTCCAGTCTCCCTAAGTCTTGGACCCCCATAGACAGGCATACAGCCAGCTGAGCAGGGCTGGTTTGCAGAGCCTGGCTTGAGGTCCTCCTGCAGCCCTGGTGCTCAAGGCCCAGCTTGTCTCCTGAAGCCCCTATGTTGAGAGGTCCTGGGAGAATGCTCTGGGAGCCACTTCTTCCCACAGGTGTCAGAGGGTCCCTGCTCCTCAATCTGGGCTTCCCACTTGAATCAACCTGGGTGTTAGGGTCGCTTTTCTTTGGGGAGATTTTCGGACAACAGAAAAGCCCTCAGTCTCCCTGTCTTGGATGGCTGGCTCCCTCAGTGACCTCCCCTCCCCCAAGAAGGGAAGGGAGCCGAGCGGCCGAGGGTGGAAAGAATCTGCTGCTGCTATTCTTGCCGGAGGGGGCTGGGAAGCCGGGCAGGGCGTGTCACTCTGGGCCTTTCTCTACCCAGCACCTGGGCAGGCACCCCTGTATCATCCAACAAATCACCTGGCATTCGGGGAACCTTCGCTGTCATCATCCAAACCCTGGATCTCCAAGGAAGCTAAGACACCCGTGAAGGGCAGCAGGTCTAGAACCTTCCACCGAGTCGACTTAAACCGAGGGTGGGGGGAGAAGAAACCCCGTTTTCCTGCAGCCCACACCTGCTCTTTAGGGAAGAGACAGGTGGTGGTTTCTCACCCAGCAACCTCTGCTCTGGGCATGGACGTGCCCTTCTCAGGGATGAGGCCAGGATCTTCTGAGAGCCGCTCCTGCACAGCCTTGCAGGGTGGCCGCACTCCAATCCCACCTCGCTCTCCCGAGAGAGGGGCGCGCGTCCCCGCCTCCACCCACCCCCGCCGGCACCCGGCCACTGGCGCCGTCCCTGCAGCCGCTGCCGCAGTGTAAGCGAGCCGCGAGCCGCGAGCCCCTCGGGCGCCGCCCTCTGCCCCGAGTGCCGCACCTGCGCCCCGTCCCCGCCCGAGCCCACCCTGCCCCGCCTCGGCAGCTGCACCTCCTGGTCTTCTTCCTTCGACCCTCTCGGGCGCCGGTCCGACCTCCCCATCCTCATCCCTCTCCTCCACCCAGACACCCAGGAAGGGCCTTTCGGGGCCCGGGTCCCACGGGCCGGGCGAATAGTCGGCAGGAGATGCTGAACCAGGTACTCACCGCTCTGCTCCCCCAGGAACACCAACTTGAATTTTCTCAATGGGTTCCCAAAATCTCCCCCTGCGGACATGGTGCTGACAGCCGGGGCCGGGAGAGGAGGAGGAGGAGGAGGAGGAGGAGAGGGAGGAGGAAGAGGAGGAGGAGGAGGAGGAGGAGGAGGAGGAAGAGAAGGAGCAGGGAGAGGAGGAGGGCGAGGGAGGCGGCCGGCGGTGCGTGAGCGGAGGGGGAAGGGCTGGCTGTGCGCGCCCCTGACTCCCCAGCTGCTGCCGGGCCCCGGCTGCGGCTGCGTGTCCGGCGGTGGCGGCGGCGGCGGCGGCGGCGGAGGAGGAGGAGGCGGAGGAGGAGGAGGCGGAGGAGGCGGCGGGGCTGCCGAGGGCGGCGCTGGCTGCGGAGCGAGGGGCGCGTGCTGGACGCCCGAGACGCGGTGCGGGCAGCGAGGCGCGGGCGGAGCGGGCGCAGGGACCGCGCGCGGGGCGGAGGAGCCTCTCCCGGCCGCGCCGCTCGGCCCCCTCCCGCGCCTCTCCGCCGGCGCCTGCGCCCTGCGCTCTCCCCAGCCTCTGATGTCATGCGGGCCGCGGCGCTGCGGGCCGGGGCTGGGGGTGCGCCCGCCCACCGGCCCGCACCCGGCGGGAGAGGCCCGCGCGCCGCCGCCGCCGCCGCCGTCGCCGCCGCCGCCGCCGCCACCCATGTGGGTCTTCCCGCTCTACCCCTTCGAGCCCAGAAAAAAGGCACAGAATCGTCAGGGGACTTTGGCTTCTGCTGCTTTAAACCTAGATGCCTGACCCTTCCTCCACCTTGCCAAACCCCGTGCCCGGCGCGATCGTCCGAGAGCGCGGAGAGGTTGAGGGGGAGCAGGGACGGGTGTGGGCGGGAAGGGTACGGGTATAGGGCGGGACGGCACCGGGTGGGCGCGGCTGGAGCCCGGCGCGGCCGCTAGCCCACCCCTCGGCTAGGCCTAGACCCTTTAGGGGGGACATGTAGGGGTCTGTCGGTGTCTCTTCAGGGCTGGCAGGCCACAGAGGAGGCCCTGGGATAGGGCGCAATTACCTCAAACCAACTCTTATCCGGCTCGTTTTATGTTAGATCCTAACCTGCCCGCTCGCTGGAGACTCGGCGCAGCTATTTCCAGTGCCCTGTTCTTTTTGACACACGCGCTGCCAGACTGAAGAACGCCACTCCTTACCCCAGGAGTTTTGTGTAGCTGGACACTAAAGTCCCCGAGGACCCAACGGAGGCAAAGGCAATAAATCGTGAGTGGGGGGGGGGGGCAAACTGCAAATGACAAGTATTAGCAACACTCCAGTCCAGCTCAATCCCACTGCATCCTGGTTAGTGGAGGTTTTACCAAGGTACCTTCCTCTTCTGCCACCCCGTGGTCTTAGTCCTCTGTGACTGTCCCATGAATGTTTACTTGGAATTATCACCAGCAGGTCTGGAACATACTGTGTGTTAACACAAAGAGAGTGAGAAGTCAGGGCTTCCTCCCTCAGCAGATTTTCAGCAGAGATTTGTTAGCCCCTTTGGTCTCACTCACAGGGCCTGCTCGTGCTATCTGGCTCCTTGAGTTTCTCTGCTATTACTTATTCAACTCCTGGCAGCAAGTTTCACGGAAAGCAGCAGCTGACACTCCATCACAGGACCCAAGACTCTAGCTCAGAGCTCAAGAAATACTGGTATTTTTGAAGACGTGTCTAGAACCCAAATCAGAACAACTCAGTCACCTTTGGTTTGGAGCCTCGGGGATCGTAGGTCATCACCAGCTTGACTCTATGAGTCACCAGCCTCGGGACAATCTCTTAGGAGAGAGGAGACTGCCACATCCAGCCCGGGGCTGGAGGAGGCTTGCCCTTTCTGACCCAAGCAGGCAGCCTTCCTTTAATCTGTGTCGGGTAAGAACACCTGGTCCCGTCTCCCCACACCCTCTCATGCTGTCCTCAGGAGATTATCTGAACATGCCTTCTCTGAGCCTAGGGGTGGAGGGATGATATGTGGGCACTCTGAGCAATCCTAATCAGCCTGTGTGTTGATTATATCTGGTTGGGCTAACCATAGCCCAGAATGCCGTCCCAGAACTCTGTCGAGATCCTTCTGAATGTGGATGTGATGCTGTGGGAATTAGGACATCAGACACTCCATATTTGCTGTGTTTCAGTCTTTCTCCATCTCTCCTTGTGATTTCTCTCCTTATTCTGGGCCTGCCCTTAGCCTGCCCTAGAGCACCCAGGCTTCCAGTGAGTAGTAGAAATGTGGCCTCTGTGAACCTCACTTTGGTAACCCCTCTAGAGTTTCTTCCATGTAGCATCTTTGTGTTCCCTCTTTTACAATTTTGTAAAACATTTTATCAAATGTTTACTATGATGTATAATAAAAAACACTTGTGTTTAAATTTTTAAAAAGTATTACAGTAAAAAAGACACATTGCTATTAATCCCCTTCAAAATACCCTTTCTTTCTTCTAACACACTTATTCCATTGTTCTTGTCACTTTCTGAAGCAGTTCTAGAAGCCCTCTTTCGTGTCTTTAGCTACACATAGCTGCCCCAGTGTCCTGAATCAATTTAAGAGGTTTGCCTTTCATGGTCATTTTGACTTTGGGAAAGAACCAAAAGTCTCACAGTGCCAGATCCAGTGAATAAGGTGAATGAGGACACCTTAATGTTTTTATGGGTTAGTCTTTCTATTAGAGCATTCACCATAATTTTGATCACATCTCATGAAGACATTCATAAAAGAGCACTTGTAAAACTGCTTCAGAAACTGGTAAGAATGAGGAGTTAAGCATAGTCAAAGCAAAAGGAAGCATTTTGAGGGGGTTTAACAGCAATGTGTTTTTTATTGCAATAATTTTTAAACATTCACTATTCCATATATTTCAATCAACCCTTGCAAGTAACAGAAGTTATAAAAAAACTCACTGTGAATGCCCATTTGTCTTCCACCCAGTTGGAGAAATTAAATGTCACAATACTCTTGAGCCCCTCTCCCATGTTTTCTTCTTCCTTCCTCCCCAGTTTGGAAATCAAGAACTCTGACTTTTTTGGGGTTTTGAAACATTTGGATGTGTATTTCAACAATACTTTCTTTCCCATGGTTTGAATATTATGTAAGCTATCAAACTACGTATTCTGTTCTATGACTTGTACTTTTCTTCACATTGTGTTCCGAGTTTCCTCTGTTAATAAATACAGCAATTCTTCATTTGCCTCCTCTTTATACAGAACTTCACTCTCTGCACTAATTTTTAAATCATTCTCAGTAAAATGTCCAATTATTAAAGTGAAATAATTTTAGATTCATGTAGAGACAGCAAAAAATAGTACAAGAAATTCTGTATATCTTTGCCCTGCTGCCCCATAGAAACATCTTATGTAACCACAGTACATTAGCAAATTAACATTAGAAAATGTACCCAGCTTTACTTTTGCTGTCAAAACAATACTGCTATGCAGATTCTTTTTTCCCTAAGATTTATATCCAAGAAATAAACTGTGGGACAGAATCAAGTGAATGTTTAGTTTCTTGCAAAAATGTTTCATAAAGATTGTTGTCATGTCACATAGCTCTACATCTCCACCTATGATATTCATTTTGTTCAAGATGGTCTTAGGTATTTTTTGTCATTTGCTATTTAAATACAAAATTTGTTAATGTTCAGCTTTTTATTTTGAGACCACTGTAGACTCACCAGCAGTTGTAAGAAGACTGACCCTGCATATCCTTTATCTAGTTCTCCCCAATAGTAATATCTTGCCAGACTATATATATTGTAGTTAAGTAGCACAACCTGATATTAAAACAATCAAGGCACAGAACATTTCCACCACCACAAGCGTCCTTCCCATTCCCCCTCTAATAGCCATATTCACTTTTCACTCACCCCCTCCCCTTCTAACATCTGCCAACCACTAATACATGTTTCATTTATGTAAATTTGTCATCTCCAGTGTCTAAGTGGAATTACACAGTACATAACCTTTTGGAGTTGGCTTTTGTTCATGCAGGATAATTTTATGGAAATCTATCACAGTCACCATTTATATCCGTAGTTCACTCTTTTACTGTTGGGCAGTATTCCATAATATAGATGGAGGACAGTATGTTCAGTCATACCCCTGTGAAGGACATCTGTATTATTTTCAGTTTGGGACTATTACAAATGAAGTTGCGTATAGGTTTTATATGAATATGAATATTTCTCTATGATAATGCTGAGTCACATATGTGTTTAGCTTTTTTTTTTTTTTTTTTTTGAGACAAGGCCTCACTTTGTAGTTCAAGCTGGGCTGGGTTCACTATGTAGTCCAGACAAGCCTTGAACTCAGCAGTCCTCCTGCCTCTGCCTCCCAAGTGCTGGAATTACAGGCATGAGCCACCATACCCAACATTGAGGTATGTGGTACTGATTGGTAGTGGGCGTGGGTCACCATGCCCAGTATTACTGTATGTGGTTACCAGGGATGGAACCAGGGATTTGTGCTTGCTAGGCAGGTGCTAGAACCACTGAGCTAAATCTCTGGCCCCATGTTTGGCTTTTTGGACTCATTACATTTCTTTATGCAAAAGGAATTTAGTCCATCTCTAAGAGTTGCCAAAGTCCTAGCAGTTTCAGCATTGTTGAAAAGCCCAAGTCCCGAGTTTCCACTGAGATTTAAGGCAAACTCTTAGCTGTGAGTTCCTCTACAAATGAAAAGAAAGCTAAACACTTCCAGCATACAATGCTACAAGATAAATATTATCATGCCAAAAGGTACTGATAAGGGAATACAAAATAATAGGATCAAATCAAGTCCAAAATCCAGCAGGGCAAACAGTGAGTCTTGTAGTTCCATGTATAGCCTCCAAGGCAGTGGCAAGATATAAACTGCAAAGGGTTTGGGTGGCTCTGCCGCTGTGCCTTGTGGTTACAGCTCTCATTACTTCATTTGCTTGACTTTGCTCACTCCTTGCAGCTTTCACTGAAGGAGGCACATTCCTGACTAATCTTCTGGGGCCTTCCCTACACCTTTGGCTTCACATCACAGCTTGACACACCACTCTCACAAGGGCATACTTCAGGGCTTCCCAGGTTTTCTTCTGAAATCTTAGTGGAAGCCTTCCTCATCCCTCAACTCTTTCATTCTGCACGCACCTAAACCAGTACCATGTAGATGATGCTAAGGTCTGCTGGAGCAGTAGGTAGGCTTCTTTTCTCTTGGCTGTAGGAGTCCAGTGTCTATAAACCAAATCCTGAGGAACGACTTCCCTAGGCCCCCATCATTTTGGAACATGATACCCTGGGCCCTTTTCTCAAAGTAAAATCTTTCACTTTTGTAATTTTGAGGCTACTGCTTTTTTGATGGCCCCAGGCCATTTTTTCTGTTCTCCTCTTCCTTCTCAGCGATCAAGATCTTCTTTGCTCTGTCTTTGCAATCCATAGCTTTACTGGAGCTTTCTAGCCAAAACAAAAATATTTTAAATCATTCTACTTGGCTCTTTCCTCTTGATTGTCAACAAAAATCTGGCTAAAAGCCCCCAGTAGTAGCCATGCCATCATCTCAGCATTAGATTGCCTTAAAATTTCTTCTCCAAGATTAATTAGCCTACTGCCCTTAATCTCAGTCTCAGGCAAAGTCTCTGGACATGAATAAAATGTAGACAAATTTTCTGCCAAGCCATAACACATACTGAAGTCCAATAGCCTATGCAATCCTTCTTCCCTGAAGAAGTCTTCTGAACCTACCTTTGCCATCATAATTTCTGTCAGCATTCTGGTCTTCCAAGTCCTGATTAGAATCTTCCAACAAGTACAGCCTCACATGTTCCAGCTGTACTCTTTCAGTTGAACCTTTCCAAACTCTCCCCGCAAGCTGTTCCCAAAAGCCCTTGAACCACATGGTCAGGTAACATGACAACAATGACCTCACTTCTCTGATACTAAATTCTGTGTTGGGCTACTTTTCTTGTTGCTCAGACAAAATACTTGACTCCCAAATTTAAAGGGGGAAAGGTTTATTTGGCTTATAGTTCATACATGTTTCAGTCCATAGCTGGCTGGCTCCAAGTCAGAAAGGCATGTGGCAGAGGGGTATCATCTCATGGTGGTGGAAGACAGCAAAAGCAACAAAGGACACTAACAGCATCTTTTCTGCCCCTTTTATCTTGTCCACACTATTTGGGAGAAGTAGCATTCATACCCTTAATCCTAGGGGCCTTAAGCCTAGCATTGTACCATGAGACAATTCCAGAGTCACACATTATAGATCCAGTCACTACTGAAAAAGCCCCACATCTTACTGCAGGAAACTCTGAGGGAACATCTAGACCCAAAACATACCAGTATCTTTGAGTTTCTTGCTTCTTTAGCTGCAAACACCAGATATATGAGATAAAAGAAAAATTCAAGGAGTCATTTTGTTTCTTGGATCCCTCAGTCCCTAACTTTTATCCAGTTTTCAGAGTTTTCTTATGTTTGTTTTATTTACATTATCCAGAGTGTGCAATTATATTAACAGGAAGAATAGGAAAAAGTACATCTGTTTCATCTGTCTCTCTCTATATTTTAATATAAACTTACATTGAAATATACATCCACAAAGCTAAACACAAATGTATCACTTAGTGAAGTTTTAGAGTCAACATATCCATGTAACCACCACCCAGACTAAGAGAATCAATATTATCAGTACCCTAGAAGTCCCTGTCCTCCAATCATGACCCTGAACTTCACTCAATGGAAATAGCTACTCAGATATGTCAGCATAAATTGATTTTGCCCATATTGATCTTTATGTAAGTTATCAACCTATATGCATACTTTTGCATCTAGTTCTTTTACTCAGTACTGGGTTTGTAAAATTCACTCATGGTGTTGCATAGTTGGTTTGTTTTGACTATATAGAATTCTCTTGTATGAATATCTTGCAGTTCATCTGTTTCCCTGTAGAAGGGCATTTGTGTTGTTTACCATGTTTGGTTATTACAAATACTACTGCTACAAAAATCTTATCCATTTTTTGGGGGGAGATATATAGGCCAGAGATGTTGCTCAGTGGTGCTCTGGCAAGTTCAAGGACCTGAGTTCAATCCCCAGTACCAGAAAGAACAATATACTATTTTTTCTGTGTAAATATCTACATGTGGTGATGCAGAGTATATTTTTAGATTAGTAGATATTTTTGGCATTCCAAAGTGGTCATACAACATAGTAATGGTCTGTGAGAGAGAGAGTTCTGACTTTTAGACTTGTCAATGCTTGATATTATTACTCCTTTAATTTTGGTATGTTTGTGGCACTGTCACACAGCAGTTTTAATTAGTATGTTCCTAATGACAAATGGTATTGAGCATCTTACTACATATTTATTATCCATTTAGATAAGGAAGTGTCTGTTCATGTGCTTTCTCCCTTTTTAAATTGGATTTTTCTAACATTTTTTATTGATTTGTAGAAATGTATTGTGTATCCTGTTATTTTGTTAATTGTGTATGTTATAAATATCTTCTCAGCATGTGGACTGCTTTCTTCCTTAATGATATATTTTGGTGAACAGAATATCTTATTTTGTGTTAGTGCATGTTAGCTATAGAGAACAATGGTTTTTATTTGGGAATATGTGTAAATTGTCATATAACATATAACATGTTAATTAACATATATGTTAATTTTTAGCAGTCTATATGTTGTAATACACACAACCCTGTATATTATAACACATAAAACATTTTATTACTCTTTTGCCTTTCAGTTTTCTCTTTCTCTCTGACTCTCTTCCTTTTCTTTAATAGTCTCCCTTCTATTTTCACGTCTTTCTCCACATTCAAAATTCCATGTATGAGAGAAAACATGATGTTTTCTTTCTGAATTTGAATCCTTTTGCTTAATATTATCCTATCCAGTTCAGTCAATTTTCTTGCAAATGGCATTATTTCATTCTTCTGAATGGCTGCATAGCATTCCATTGTGTGTGTGTGTGTGTGTGTGTGTATATAGCATAGCATTCCATTGTGTGTGTGTGTGTGTGTATACACTACATTCTCTTTATTCATCATGGATGAGCACTTATGTTGTTTCCATAGTTTAGCTATTGTAGATTGTGCCATAATAAATGTGGGTATGTAAGTATCTCTGTACTGTGCTGACTAGTTATTTTGGGAATGTACTGAGGAGTTGTATAGCTGGATCAGTTGGTAACTCTAGTTTTAGTTTGCTTGTTTGTTTTAGAAATCTGCATACATATTTTTTAAATTGAATTCTTTACTGGTACATTTTATATACAGCTCACAATCACACTCAACATTGGGGAATTTGTACCAGTATATAACAGAAGTTAATTCTCATTTTTACCCATATCCCTACCCACCCACACTTCCTACCCCTTATATACATGCTATTTCTTTTTCTTTCCAAATCATATTTATTCCTTCCCCTCATTACGTTCCCCCACCACATTCCCTTTGAATATTTCCTATTTTACAAAATATATCATACATTCTAGAACTCATTTACATCTATAGGTTCTCATACAAGAGAAAAGCTATGATATGTACATATCTGGGATCTATTTATTTCACTTATTAGTATGTCCTCAAGGTGTG
This sequence comes from Thryonomys swinderianus, assembly GCA_004025085.1. Lineage (NCBI taxonomy): Eukaryota > Metazoa > Chordata > Mammalia > Rodentia > Thryonomyidae > Thryonomys > Thryonomys swinderianus. Next base: position 73,875 of record PVIC010001084.1, read on the forward strand.
TCCATTTGCATATATTTTTGTAGTGGCTGTACTAATTTATATTTCCATCAACAGTGGTAGTTTCCATCAACATAAGGCTTCTGTTCCCTATATTCTTGCCACCATTTATTATGTCTTTGTATTTTTTTCTAGTACCAGCAATTGAACACAGGACTTTGCTCTTGGCAGGCAGGTGTGGCACCACTGAACTACATCCTCAACCCTTTTCTTTTGTATTCTTGATTATAGCCATTCTGACTGAGGTAAGGTGGAATTTCTATGCAGTTTGGATTTGCATTTTTCCAGTGGCTAATAATATTGATTTTTCTTTCATATAATCATGGATAGTTTGTACTTCTTTTGAAAGGTGTCTGTTCCATTTATTTATCCACTTATGATTTAATGACTTGTTATTTTGGTGTTAAATTTATTGAGTTCATATTATATTCTGGATATTAATCATCCACTGGAGTAGACGGAAAGATTTTCTCCCATTCCATTTTTTTTTTTTTTGAGGCAGGGTCTTGTACTGTAGTTCAGGCTGGCCTGAGCTCACTATGTAGCCCAGGCAAGCCTCAAACTCAGCAATCGCCTTGTCTGCCTCCTGAGTGCTGGGATACAGGTATGAGCCACCACGCCCAGTACTGTGGTATGTGGTACTGATTGCTGGTGGGCGTGAGTCACCACACTCAGCATTGTTGTATGTGATTACTGGGATGGAACCCAGGACCCTGCACTTGTGAAGCAGGTGCCAGCAGCACTGAGCTAAGTCTCCGGCCCTTCACTCCATTATTTTACCTTTGCTGTTCAGGAGTCTTTTAATTTGATGCAATTCTATTTGTTGAGTCTTGCTATGATTTCCTGAGCTAACAGAGTTCTATTCAGGAACTCTTTGCTGGTGCCTATGGTTTCAAGTGTTTCCTCTGTACTATCTTACAGCAGTTTACAAGTTTCTGTTTTTATAGCTAGATACTTGATCCATTTTAAGTCAGTTTTAGTACAGGGCAAGACAGAGGGATCTTTTTGCTACACAGGGATCTAGTCCTGTACAAGTGAAAATTCAGTTTTCCCAGCACCGTTGTTAAAGAGGTTGTGTTTTCTTCAGTGTGTTTTAGGCATCTTTATCAAGAATCAGGTGGTTGTATCTGTATGAGTTTGCTTTTGGTCCTCTCTTCTGCTCATTGAGCTATACATCTATTTTTATGCTAATACCATATTGTTTTTGTTACTATGGCTTTGTAGTACAAGGCCTGGTTAAAAAAATGTATGTTTAAGTTTTTAACATGTATTATGGTAAAAGACACACTGCTGTTAACTTCCCTCAGCATATTCTTCTTCATCTCATACACATTTATGTTATTGTTCTTGAAACTTTCTGAAGCAATCCTGGAAGCCCTCTTTTGTCCATGTATTTTTGTGACAAAATAATTCAGTGAATAGTACTGCTAAGTATCACCTGACAAAAAGACAGGCTTCTGGCTCTTTCCAAAATTCAAGATGACCAAGAAACATGTTATGGTTTAGAACTAAAGGGTCCCCCGAAATCTCGTGTGTTTGGAATGTGATCAGATCATGATGGCTCACATGCTGTTAGAAGATGGGACTTGGTTAGAAGCTGGTCACTGGGGTCAAGACCAGAAAGCATATATTTAAAAAAAATTTATTGTATATGTTTGCAGTATGTACATGGAGTTTACATTCATCTTAGGGAGTAGGTACATGTACATAATATATCATGATTCTTCTTCATTCCCCTTCTACTTCCTATCCACCTCCCTCCCTTGATCGCTAGATGCATCCCCTCCATTTTTACTATTATTAGTTCATGTTTATGATATATAATGATTTTTCTCTTTAAATTTGGTTTTGGCTTGGATGATTGTTTTTCAACTATCTTTAAGTTCCTGATTAGGTTATTTATTTGTACTTACTCTGTGTTTCTAATGTGAGTATCAACTGCAATGAGTCCCTCTAAGGATTGCTTTTATTATATTCCAAAAGTTATGATGTTTGATTATAGAAATAGGTTAATTTTTCTCTGACCCTTCAGAAATGTATCATTAATTTTTCAGATGTTTCCAAATTTTCCGTGATTGCTTTCTAATTTCACTGAACAATGGTCCAGTAGAAAACATGGAGTAATTCCAATTTTTAATGTTTATATAAGCAGGCATTGTTGTGTAGTATGTGGTCTTTTTTGGAGAAAATTCCATGTGCTACTGAGAAGAATGTGTACTCTACTGTAGTAGAGTAGAACTCTGTCTCTATATATATATATTTAGCATATATTTGATATATACATAATATTTGGTATTATATATATAAAATATATGTTTTATAATCATTCATATGCATAAATATTTATTTATTTGTTCAATGATATGTTTCAGTTCTGATATTTCTTCACTGATTTTTTTGTTAATGAATCTCTTTGCAAGAAGGGGTATTTTGATTCCCCACTATGATTCTGTTAATGTTTATTTAATCTTTTATGTCCAGCAGTATGTTTTATGAAAATATATGCACCATATTTTGTGAATATATATTTATAGGAGTTACCTCTTCTTGGTTATTCCCTTAAATAGTACGTGGTGACCTTCTTCAGTGGTTTATGTAGTGCTGATTTAGTGTTCATAATCTCTTGAGGTTTTTTTTTTTCATGGAATCTCCTTATTTCCCATATATTTTGAAACAAGTTTTTCTGTATATGTTAGTTTGTGCTGGAAGTGGTTTGCTTCTAGGGCTTGAAATACTTTACCCCAAGGTGTTCCTTGAACTCAGCAATCCTCCTGCATCTGCCTCCTGAGTGCTGGGATTACAGGTGTGAACCACCACACCCAGCATTGTGGTATGTGGTACTGATTGCTGGTGGGTATGAGTCACCATGCCTGGTATTGTTGTATGTGGCTACCCCAGATTGGATCAAACTAGGGACCTTGTGCTTGCTAGGTAGGTGCCAGAACCACTGAACTAAATCTTCAGCCCTATTAGTGTCTTTTTAAAACAGTATGGACCCTACTTTTACATCTATAAATTTTATGAAAAAATAAAATCTCAAAATTGAAATATGGTATAAATGTAAACTGTACACTGAATTTCTAAGACTTCATATGACAAAAACGTAACATATCTTCTTAGTGATTTTTTAATAATCAATCATAAGCAGCTCAATCATGGGACTATGTTCTGAGAATATGCTATAAGGCAATTTCATCATTGTGAAACTTTACAGGATGAGCTTACATATACTAGGTCACCTAAGAAATCTCTAATATAATTTTATGGTGTCACTGTCATACAGAAAGTTACAATTGTGGCTGGAATGTTATACAGTAATGACTGCAGTGATTGTGTGTTGAAATCATAATATTTTGGATATAGTGGTATAAGTAAAATATACTATTAAAATTAATTTTATTTATTTTTACTCTTTAATGTGGTTACTGACAATGCAAAAGCATAGTATACCTGGTGCATATTTTGTATCTATTAGACCATGCCATTCTATAGAGTAAATGTTTGGTTAGATATTCTCATATCGTTACCAATTTGTTTTTTATACTTTTTCTGCATCTTCATCTTTCCTTTGAATTCACTTTCCTTTTGTCTGAGAAGTTCTTGAGTATTACATGGAGCTTCCAGTGATAAATTTTCTGATTTTTAAAAAATACTCAGGAAAGTGAGGAAGGAAGGTCACATGTTTAAGGCTAGCCTGGATAGCAAGATCTTGTTAAAAAATAAGAAAGGGGGGCCAGAGGGTTAGCTCAGTGGTTCCGGCGCCTGCCTCGCAAGCATAAGGACCTGAGTTCGATCCCCGGTTACCACATATAATGCTGGGCGTGGTGGCTCACGCCTGTAATCCCAGCCCTCGGGAGGCAGAGACAGGAGGATTGCTGAGTTCGCGGTGGCTTGCCTGGGCACCATAGTGAGCTCAGGGCCAGCCTGAACTACAAAGCAAGACCCTGTCTCCAAAAAGCAAAAAAAAAAAAAAAAAAAAAAAAAAGAAAGGGCTGGAGATGAGCTCAGTGCAGTAGCTATACATTCAATCCCTAGTAACACACACACACACACACACACAAAGTTTCTCTTTTTGGAAATACCATATAATTGAACTTCCTTATTTTATTTCATAAATCTTTTATTTTTCATTTTTTGTCATCTTATACGGCCAAACTGATGATTTATTCTGATTAACCTTCCAATTTAGTAGTTTTTTTCTTTAACTCTGTTTCATTTTTTAAAACTTTATCAAAAGAACTCTTAACTTTTATTGTCACCTTTTTAAGGCCTAGAAAGCCTATATTTTTAGTTTTCAAATCTACTATATTCTACTATGATGGGAGCAGTCCTGTTGTGTAATTGGAACTGCAGCTGGGCTAAGTTTTCCTGCCAGTGAATTGGCCGTGATGTGTACTGATCTGACTTGACTTGACTCTTGTCTTTGTTTCTAGTGGCAGCAGGGACTCCTGTGGTCCCACATGCTGTGGTGCTCTTGGGCAGAACTACTCTGTGATACTCATAGTTCCTCAGGGATTGTTGGTGGCATCTGCCCTGCCCTCCGAGTCTTTTGTTATTGAAGGCACATAAATAAAGGTGTGGCAAGCAGTCAGGGTTTTGGCTACTCAAAGTAACATGAATCAGGCCCAAACTCAGCTTCTTCTCTGTTTCATTTCTGTTTATTCACCTTGTGCTGTCAGACTTACAGGAGATTAGAACTTGATTGCAGAGTTTCCAGTAACTTTCTCTTCCCCTGTTCCCTACACTACTATATATGGTCTTCTCTTCCCTCCAAAAATTTTAAGCTTATTTTTAAAAGATCTCATTGAATTCACTATGTTTCACTTCAAAACATGGAGCCACTGTTACCTAGAAAGCATATAGTGGTTTCTTTTGTTTTTGTTTTTTGTTATTTTGTTTGGGAATTTGTTTTGTTCATCCTTTCAGTTCCTGTTCCATGTGTCCTCAAGTACCTGATTACTTTTATTATGTGACAGACACTGTGTTTGAAAAAGTGTTTGTGTAAGAGTAACATAAGACCTGGGAAGATGCCGTCTTTTATTAGGGACAGTTAACCTTTGTTTATGCTACTGGTAGGCAGCACGAATTTCTGATAGACTGATACTGCCTTAATTCTACTTCCATTCCATTGTGTTACTATGGCATACTTTGTTTTCATTTTTTTGTTGTTGTTGTTTTATTCTTTAATACCAGACACTGAGCTCAAGGCCCTCATACTAAAACACTCTTATCATTTATTTATTTATTTATTTGTCCATTCATTTAATATCTGTTTCTTTTTTTCATTTGAGGCAAGATCTTTCTAAATTATTAAGTTGATCAAGCTGTGCTTGGACTTTACAATACCCCTGCCTCAACCTTCCAGAATGCTGGGATTACCAGAGTGCACCACAATGCCTGGCTTTCTTTCATTCTTTTCTTTCATCCTAAAACTAATATGTTTCCCTTGGTGAGTCCTAGGCCCTGAATTTTATGCCATTCTTTTGAGACTACTTTACTCAGGCTCTCTATTGACTTCAACCAAATTAATAAATGCTTCCAAAATAGAAGTGGTCCAAATGCTGGGCTCACTTCTGGATCCCGTTTCTTCCTATGATCTAAACCACAACTTTCCTCCCTCTCCCCTTTGTTTCCTTATTTTTGTAGTTGTAGGGATTAAACCTGGGACCTCCCTCTACCAGTGAGCTAAGCTATGTCCCTACCCCCCTTTTTAATATTTTATTTTGAGGAAGGGTCTCACTAAATTTCCTGGAATGACCTTGAACTTGCGGTCTTTCTGCCTCGGATTCCCAAGCAGCTGGAGTTACAAGTAGGTGCCACCATATCTAGCTAGACCTTCTACTTCTTTACCACCTTGTTATCTTTCTGTTATCTTCTATTTCTAGCATATGTATTCTAATAATATATATTAGAAACAGAAGATAGAAAGATTAAAAAAATATATATATATATTTTATATTTTAAAACTGTCTATAGCCTTAATGTAAATTACCAATTTTTCTATCAAAAAACACTTTCCTTGGACTGGAGCTTTAGCTCAGTGGTTCCGGCGCCTGCCTCACAAGTGCAAGGTCCAGAGTTCAATCCCCGGTAACCACATACAATGCTGGGCGTAGTGACTCACGCCCCACCAGCCATCAATACCACATACCACAGTGCTGGGCATGGTGGCTCATGCCTGTAATCCCAGCACTTGGGAGGCAGAGACAGGAGAATTGCTAAATTCGAGGCTTGCTTGGGCTACATAGTGAGCTCAGGGCCAGCCTGAACTACAAAGTGAGACCCTGTCTCAAAAAAAAAAAAAAAAAACCACTTTCCTTTGGTTCTTTTTAAAGGTTTCTTGTTCATTCTTCATTTTAGAAATATTCTCTTTCATTTCTTTGAATATTTTTATTTGGTTTGTTATGGATATGTGAATTAATGCAAAGTATAAATAATGGATAGGAGATAGAATGGAGTGATTTGTGAATGGGTGGCTTGGCAGATGGGTCAATGTGTAGGTGAACGGCTGGATGAGTGAGTGTATGTAGTATGTATGTGTGAGTGGAGATATGGTTGGATGTTGGAGAAAAATGAATATAGATAAATGGAGAGAGGTGAACAGAAAAATTATAGGCAGATTGATGATAGTGGAATATCTGGCAAATGGCTATATAAGTATATAAATATTTATGTTTGTGTCATAAATGCGGAATAATGAATAAGTAGGTAGGAGGATGTTTGATGTACATACTGATATAGTAGTCACAGCTAGATAGATAGGATTGATAGACAAGCAAGTATACACATGAATGGTGGGATGAATAATGGACAGATGTTAAAACTATGAGATCTGAAACTAGGCCTGTATTTGTATCCTGACTTTCCAGACTAGCTGTATGATACTGAATAAAATTTCTTAATCTCTCTAAGCTTTGGTAAAAAATTAAATATCAAAAAAAATCACAACTTAAAGTGAAATCTTTAAAGGGAAAATATCGTTGAAAGTAAGTACTTTGGGGAAGAAAAACATCAAAAATATATATCACTAAGTGAAAGTGATAAAGGTCTTATTTAAAATTACATTTTTATAAATCAAAATAAATATTGCAAATGTAGAGAATTGTGATGAAATGTCTACTGGAAACACTTAACTGAAATAATTCTTGGAAACACAACTATGAAATAATATTAATATAAAATTGCAAATTATAGTTACAAAATAAAATATAAATACTGTTGATATAAAATATTAATATTACCATAAACAAAGATTGAGAAAGAGGAGGTAAGATGGTTTTGGATCTAATATTTTCATTTTTCATATTGGAGGCTGAAAGAATAATAGCTAAATTGAAATATAGAATGTTTATTAGTTAGCTTTCCATTACTATAACAAAATGCTTAAGATAATCAATTTATAAAGAGAAAAATGTTATTTTGGCTCACAGTTTTTATGGTTCCACTTCATGAGTATTTGGCCCTTTGACGCTAGTCCTATGGTAAAGCAGTATATCTTGGTAGGAATCTGTGGCAGAACAAAGCCACTTGCCTCATTGAAAGAGAGCATAAGAGAGAAAAAGGAAGGGTCTAGAATGTCATAACCTGCTTCATAGGAACAGCCCCAAAGGCCCAGGTTCCAATTGCAAGGCCTCACCTTTCAATGGCTCCTCACCTCCCAGTTGCATGAGTACCACGCCTTTAACGTGTGAGCCTTTAAGCCTATTCCAGATACATAGGAGAATGTGAAAATGATTAATCTTTTCTTCAAAATTTAATTTTTGTAATTATAGAACTTTTTTAAAAAAGGAACTATCTTAGAGTATTTATTTGAAATTTTGCAATTCTTGCAGTTTTCCTTCTGTTTTTCATATTTTAAATATAATTGAAATTAAATATAAAACTTATTATAAATAACATATATAAAACATACAAAAATATTTCAACATGTCTTTTAGCCCTTCTGGAACAAACACAAAAGATGTGTATATTGATGCTCTGCTAATGTAAATGCTAATTATTTATGAGTGGTGGCATTTGAATTATTTTAACCTCTAAGTAGTGCTGAATAATTTATAGTGATCATGCATTCTTTGTACAAATCCCATACTGATTTTTCTGTACTAAAAGAGAAGACTGAGCAAACTAATTCTGTTAAGTTTTTTTTTTTTTTTTTTTTTTGAGAAGTGTTCTGGTAACCTTCTCCAGTTTAACTCTAGGTGTTATTACTAATTCTGAAAGGAATGTAGCTCTTAATCCCTGGGCCATGAAAATGGCAGTGCTTATTTTATTTTGTATATTTGTCAGAGAAAAGTGTAGTTATTCAAATACTTGCTATGGGACTTGTGATTATCACCTGGAGCTCTGGTGGGAACCTACAGCACCCCAGCCATTGCATCATTGTATCTGGCACCACTGATCTTGAGCACCAAACTGGATTTGTGGTAGAAATTGGAATCATTCAGCAACCCCTGGCTATGTCCCCTCCAGTCTTATTCTGATCAATCTGAGAATCTGTAAACTAAATAGAGTCTTTGGAGAATAAACATGTAATGGAAAGCTTTCCACTTAAAATGTCACAATAATTTGGGGCAGACTCATCTTTAAGTAAAACACAAAAATCTCTTTTAAGACAGTTAGGGGTGCATAATTCAGAGCCAGATGGGACAAGAGGGCCAGGATGCCCTGCCTGCCAGGCTCAGGCTCTACCTGGTGGTACTCAGGGAGCACCATTTTAACACTAACAAGTGGCTGATCTGCTTTATAATAACTAAACCATGTTTGGAAAGGAGAGCCCCCTGCAGGCCTGCTAGGCTGCGACCCAAGATTTCAGGAACTCACACTGAGGAGGTTTTCTAGTACAAAAGTGGCATGTTAATTTCCTCTGGTTCCCGTGACAAACTCGATGGGTTAATACAGCAGAGAGTCACCTTCTCACTACACTGGAGGTCAGAAGGCTGACAGTCTCACTGGGCAGAGATCGTGACAGAGGATCCCCTTGCCTGTGGAGGCACCAAAGGAGAGTCTGCTCCATGGCCCTCCCTGATTCTGGTGGCTGTGGTGTTGTCTTGTCTGTGGCCACATCCTCCCAATCCCTGCCTGTGTCGACACATCCTCTATTTCTCAGGGTGTGCATGTCTAGTCTCCTTCTTTCCTCTTATAAGGACACTTGTAAATGGTATTTAGAACCTACCTAGATAGTCTGGGACAATCTTTTCATTTATGAGCATAAATTGAATTGTCTGCAAAGGTTCTGAGGATTAGGAAGTGGCTATATCTTCAGAAATCATGAGTTAGTTTACCACAGTGGAGAGTAAACTCAAATGATTAAGAAAATGCTAGAAACATTTCTATCTGCTCCAGAAGTGGCTATGTTGTATCATCTAAATTAAGATTTCAGTTTGATGGGCTGGAGATTTAGGTCAGCAATTCTAGCGCCTGCCTAGTAAGCACAAGGTCCTGAGTTTGATCTCCGCTAACCACATATAACAATATTGGGTATGGTGACTCATACCCGTCATCAATCAGTACCACATACCACAGTGCTGGACATGGTAGCTCATGCCTGTAATCCCAGCACTTGGGAGGCAGAGGCAGAAGGATTGCTGGGTTTGAGACTTTCCTGGGCTCCATAGTGAGCTCAGGGCTAGCCTAAACTACAAAGTGAGACCCTGTCTAAAAAAAAAATGATTTCAATTTGGAAAATTTGAATGAGTGCATTTACTCTGACCCGAACTATGAGGCCCATGCACAAGAAGCTTCTACTAGTGCCTCCACACCATGGTGGAGGTGACCAGCTGTCCTCAGGACTACCCACCTTCCCTCCCTGCCCCACTCTATGGCTAGAGGATAAGGCTTCATTTGGACAATACAATGATGTGATCATAACATATGGTGAAGCTTTAAATTAAAAAATAAAGTAAAGGGGATATTGATGTTAATCCTCCTCAAAATACTCCCCCTAGCCTTGAACACAGTTATCCCATTGTTATTGGGATACTGAGGGACTCCTTCTAGAAATTCTTTAAAGTTTCCTGTTGTTCTAAACAAAGAAATGGAGAAGAAATGAGATATGAGGTTTTACATTTATCAAAGGTTTTAAAGATAAGAAAAGCACACAGAGAAAGTGCTCTGGAAAGAAGTTCTCTAGAGAATAAGTGTCAGCCAGTTAGGATAGGAAAAGAAATGTTTTGTACAGTGTAGCGCTGGCCACTGAGAAATAAAGAAGGCAGCAGTCACAGGCTGATGGCAACCATTTTTATACCCTCATTCCACTCTCAGGTCTACACTGCCCTACTAAATCCTTGATCTTGTGCCAAAGGATGTGAAGATAGCCTTCTGTGATTGGTACCAGGTGCAGGGCTTGGAAGCTATTTGTGCATGTTCTGAATCTCCATGGTGACAGGTCATGTCCACTTGCCCAGCTGCTTTTCCATGCCCACATCTCCTGCTGCACCGTGGTTCTTGTCCCCTCTGAAGCAGTCCTGAAAATCCTCTCTCTCAAATGTCTTCAATTGCACCATCCTAGCTACCCTCATGTCCTGAATCAAATGTTTACCTTTCACAGTCATTTTGACTTTAGAGAAGAGCCAGAGTTGCATGATGCCACAATAAGGTTCAAAATGCTTTCACGAGCCTGCCCTTCCCTTGCAAGCACTAGGCAGAAGTATTCACCATGTGTGTGTATGTATATATATGTATATATATTAGCATAACTTTAAAGACACTTGTGAAAGAGGACTTCTACAACTGCTTCAGAAAGTGGCAGAAACAACAGCACGAATATGTTTGGAGTGAGAGGAAGTATGTTGAAGATGATTAATAGCAATATGTCTTTCAGTGTAAGAAATTTTTAAAAGTATATTTAAACAAACTGTATATTATCAGCCTTCGTACACCCACACTGGTGGGTCTTGATGTAGTAGGGAGAATGGCAAAGCTGGCTGGGGAAACCAGTGGGACCTGTCAACTACAGGTCCGAGAGCCACAGCAGGACCCTGTATGCGGAACTTCTCACAGGAAGCTCCCATGCAATGTGGTCAGCATGAAACAAGAGTGTCCATCATGCAAAGCCACTGTGGTCGGTTACCATGATAGCCAGCACCACATTTCTTAGATGCGATACGTGCTTTGATTTTTGCTTTTTTTTTGAGACAGGGTCTCACTTTATAGTTCAGGCTGGCCCTCAGCTCACTATGTAGCCCAGGCAAGCCTTGAACTAAACAATCCTCCTGCCTCTGCCTCTGCCTCCCGAGTGCTGGAATTACAGGCATGAGCTACCATGCCCAGTTTATTTTTGCTTTTATCCTCTTCTTCTCTCTGTTTGGTCCTAGTTTGCTCTTCAGAGCTGGTTTCTCCCATACCCATTTACCGTGCAGTTTTCAAATAAACCTTTTGGTCTTATGCCTGGCTTGTCTCAGGCAGTTTTTTGTTCAAGGTAAGAAGGCCTTGGAAGACTTTGATCAGCGAGCTATTTCTAGGAAACCATCCTATAACAGTCTGAATGTTATTTGCTCTTCTGGACTTTGGTAAAGACAAGAGGACTTAAGAAGGTGCTGATCTAGAGACACTTATTGTGGTCTTTGTGCATTAGTCTTCCCAGCTTCAACAAGAGGTGCTTCTGGTCAAAGCGTCACTTCCCTTGTACTAGCCACACATGGGACATGCAAACGGAACATCACTGATGTCTGAAGAGAGCCTGCAATCCATGAACATGAACAGAAAGCGGGTGCATGCTGTGTGGCTACAATGCACAGCCCCTCAGAGGTGGACCTTCTGCTCTCCATCCTGGAAGCTCCCCCTTCCCATGCATTACTTCCTGACACCAGGCATGTGCTCTGCAATGGGTGTGCATTGTGAACAAGGCTCCTTGAGGACCCTAGCCCTCAAGAGGAGGGGAGCAGAGGGCCTAGTCCCACATAGACCCCTGACTGAATCATGGCATCTGAGGTCACCAGTCCAGAGTAACATCCCCAGATTTACACAACACCAAAGCGTATTGTGGATTCCTGGCTCCGCTCAGACCCGAGAAACCAATGCACATTGTGTTTGTGCCTCGGCCTTCCGTGGGTCCCTGCAGCCAGGGTTGGATGGGGGAAGAGGGGGGCTCCACTGTTTTTGCAATCTTATTTTTTTAAAGCTCTGAGATGTATGTAAATATGTTAAGTGAGTTTTTAAAAAACTCATGGGTAGAGAATTAGAACTAAATTTTAAAAAGAGAGACTTCTTGCAATAAATGCCTTGTAGGCATAAAATTAATCTGTGTTAATTAAGCTTTCATTTAACAAGTAATGTTGCACTCTGTTAAGAGAGAACAAATAGATGCACTATTTTGGGGTAAAACCTATAAATTATAACAGTTCCAGATTAGCTTCAAATAACAAAAACTAAAGTGCTATTACAGCTTATGCTGTGTGTTAAAATCCAGTTTCTTCCCATATAACTTGTTTTCCTATCAGTGTAGACTGAGAGTGGGCAAGAAAAAAAGTCACCATTCTTCTTTATTTTATTAAGTTTGAAATATCAAGCCAGGTGTGGGGTGCATACCTGTGATACAACCACTACACAGCCCAAGCAAGAAAATAAAATATTTGAGCCCAGCCTGGGCACCTAAGTAATTTAGAAACCCTGTTTCCAAACGTACAAACAAACAAATAAATAAAGGGACTGAGGCTAACGATGTAATTCAGTGCTATAAGAAACAAGGTCATGCCGGACGTGGTGGCTCACGCCTGTAATCCCAGCACTCGGGAGGCAGAGACAGGAGGATTGCTGAGTTCGCGGCGGCTTGCCTGGGCACCATAGTGAGCTCGGGGCCAGCCTGAACTACAGAGCAAGACCCTGTCTCTAAAAAGCAAAAAAAAAAAAAAAAAGAAACAAGGTCTTTTCTATTAAAAATGTAAAAAAGAATATGACCATCTTGGACTGCTCTGTCCTAGGCGACCCCTCTCAGACACACTAAGTTACAAGAAATGTCTTCACAGTTTAAAGTTCGAAAACCAAAGACAGCTTGTCAACGGCCAAGGACTCTGTTCCCCACATCCCCTCTGGGTCTTCTTTCCCCTGCGTACCCCTTTGGAATCCCCACTCTGCACCATTTAAACTAGCTGATTGAAATAGATTGTGAACCTTCAATGCAGCCAATGGGGAAAATGTCAGCTGCTCCTCTTCTGTTATGGATAAAAGGGCCACCCCTCCTTTGTCCTGTGTGTCTGCTACCTCATGCTTGTGCCCTCTTGCAGAAGAACTTGCCTTTTCCAGTGAGATCTTGCCTGTGTCCTAGTGCATTCTTTCTTGCACTGACAATTTGAGTCTGGGATCTCATTTCCAACAGTGCCAAAACCTTAGGTTCAGTCCCCAGCACCAGAAAAAAAAAAAAAAGTTTAAAAAATCAGACTTTGGGCTTGAAGCAATTTCTTATTAAAATAAATTGCAAGGCATGTAGCCCACATTCAAACAGCTTCATGAATATAAAGGCAAATTAGCAAAACTCCTACATTTGAAAATGCTTCCCACCTGAGGGCATTTAAACACAAAAACCATTTATTTAAAAAGGTAGTAGTATGGTATTGTATAGTAAAACAATATGTGTTGATTTTAATCTAAAATTTACTCAAAAGCTGTACTTAAACTAGTAGGAAATACTAGGTATGTGCTTTGAGGATGATTCTGTGGGCTAATGATGCAGTTATAATAGTGCCCAACTGAGAGGTAGGTGCAAGGCACTGTAACATTTTCTATGGTGAAGTACAATATGCAGAGAAATAGAAGGCATAAATTATAACTTAAAGAATTAAGACAAAGCTATGTACTCACCATGAATCCAAGAAATAGGACATTATCGCAATCCCAGAAGCCTCCTTCACCACCCTCCACTTACCAAACTTTTCCTCCTTCCTAAATTTAACCTTTTTGTAAAAATTGAGTTTATTGGTACATTTTAAGTATACATTATGATCACATTCATGACTGAGAATTTGTACCAGTACATAGTATATCTTTTTTTTTTTTTTTTGAAACAGGGTCTCGCTTTGTAGTTCAGGCTGGTCTGAGCTCACTAGGTAGCCCAGGCAAGTCTTGAATTCAGCAATCTTTTTGCCTCTGCCTCCTAAGTGCTGGGATTACAGGCATGAGCCACCAAGCCTGGCATTGTGGTATGTGGGACTGATTGTTGGTGAGCGTGAGTCACCACACCCAATATTGTTGTATGTGGTTACTGGGGATCAAGCCAGGGACCTTGTGCTTGCTAGGCAGGCACTGGAACCACTGAGCTAAATCTCCAACTCTACATGATATACCTTGATTCTTCTTTTTTCTCATTCCCTTTCCCTAACTTCATCCCCTCCACCACCACATACATAAGCTTTGTTTCCACATTTTCCTTTTTCCTTCAATTTTTTTCTTTCCTTTCCTTCCTGAACACCATTCCCCTTCTCCTTTGAAGATTTTTCATCCTATTTCACAATAGCTATTGTACATTTTAGACCACATTTACACTTACTGTTTCTGAAACTAGAGAAATGATGTGGTATTTACATATGTCTGTCCTATTTATTTCACTCATGAGTATGGCCTCAATGTGCATCCAGTTAGCTCTAAATGTCTCTAATTTATCATTCTTTATGGTTGAATAAAACACTATTAAAAACCCATTTCTTTATCTAGTCTCCAGTGATGAGCATTTTGGCTGTTTCAAAGATTAAGATATTATAAACTGTGCTGCAATAAACAGGGGTACACATATGTCACTGTGGTATAATGCTTTTTATTCTTTTGTGAATATACCCACCAAGGAAATAGCAGGCTCAAATGGGGCCTCTAATCCTAGTTTTTTGAGGAATCTCCACAGGCATCACACCAGTCTACATTCCATTCAACAGTGAAGAAGGGTACCTTTCTCCCCACAACTCCACTAACATTTGTTATCGGTTGATTTCTTAATAACAGCCATAGTTTCTAGAGTTAGATGAATTCTCAGTGTTTTCATCTGTATCTCTCCAATGATCAGTGAAGTTGACCATTTCTTCATGTTTCTTTGCTGCTTTTATTTCTTCATCTGAAGAATGCCTGTTCATTTCAGGTGAATTGAGTCTTTAAATTGGGGGTATGATTTTTCTAAGTTCTTTATATATTCTAGGTAGTAGTTCTTTGTCTGAGGAAGAGCTGGTAAATTTTTTTCCATATTGTAGGTTGTCTTTTCACTCTATTGGTGGTTTTTCTTGCTGTGCAAGAGTTTTTTAATAAAATGAAATCCCAGTTGTTGATTCTTTCTGCTATTTCCTGTGCTGCTTAGTTTTTTTTTTTTTTTTCATAATGTCTCTTCCTATGTCAGTGTCTTCAAGAGCACTACTTAACCTATTTTCAAACAGGTTTAGTGTTTCTGTTTTAATAATTAGATATTTAATCCAGTTGGATTTCCATTTTGTGCATGGTGAAAGACATAAATCTAGCTTTAATCTTTGGCAAATTGAAATACAGTTTTTCAAGCACCATTTATTAAAGGGTGTATCTTTTCTCCGTTGAGAGTTTTTAGATGCTTTGTCAGAGATGAGGTGACTTAATATGTCCGAAGTTGTTTCTGCATCTTCTAGTCTGTTCCACTGATCCTTGGGCCAGTTTCTTTGCCAGTACTATGCTGTTTTTATCACAATGGGTTTGTAGTACAGATTATGATACCCCTGCCGTGTCTTTGTCACCAAGAATTGTTTTTGCTATTCTGGGTCTCTTCTAGTTCCAAATGAATATTTGGATTATTTTCTCTATTTCTGTAAAATATACTGTTGGGATTTCAACTAGGATTGTGTTGAATCTATATAGCAGTTTTAGAATGGTGGCCATTTTCACTCTATTGGTCCTTCCTACCCAGGAACAGACAATATCTTTCCATTTTCTAGTATTTTCTTTCATTTCTTTTTTTAGAGTGCTATAATTTTCAAAGTAGAGATCTTTTACTTCCTTCATTAGATGAATTCCTAGTTATTTCATTTTTTAGATGCTATTGTGAAAGGAATTAGTTCTCCAATTTCTTGCCAATGAGTCTGGTATTCATATACAGGAAGGTTATTGATTTTTGAATATTGACCTTATATCCAGCTACTCTCCTAAATCTGACAATTAAGTCTAGCATTCTTTTGGCAGAGTGTTTGTGATCTTTTATGTACAGTATCATATTGTCATCAAATAATGACAATTTAACTTCTTTTCCTATCTTTATACCTTTTATTTCTTTCTCTTGTCTAATTGCTGTGGCTAATGTTTTCAGAGCTATATTGAAAAGAGTAGTGAGAGTGGACATCCTTCTCTTGTTCCTAATTTTAGCATGAACTATTTCTGGTTTTGACCATTTAGTCTGATGTTGGTTTTTGGTTTGTCATAGATGGTTTTTATCAGGTTGAGATAGAGACCATCTGCTCCAATGTTTTGGAGGTTTTCTTTCTCTTTTTTTTAAATCCTTCCTGAATGGGTGTTGGATTTTGTTGAACACTTTTTCTGAATCTACTGAGATGATTGTATGGTTTTGGCCTTGACTTTCTTAATACAGTATATTATATCTATTGATTTCTGTATATAGAACCATCCCTGGGATGAATCCAACGTGGTCAGGGTGTATGATCTTCTTCATAATATCTATAGTCTGTTCAGTTTTGCATCTATGTTCATTAGGGAAATTGGCCTATAGTATTCTTTTTTAGTTGGGGCTTTTGGAATCAAGGTAATTGATTCCAGGAATTAATTTGGGAGTATTACTTCCCTTTCAATTTCACTAAAGAGTCTGAGAAGTAGTGGCATTAGTTTCCCCCTAAATTTCTTGTAAAATTCAGCAGTGAAGACATCAGGCCCAGGACTTTTCTTTGTTGGTAAGTTTTTCATTATATTTTCAACACCACTGCTTGATATTCGAGTGTTTAGAATTTTTATATCATCTTTGTTCGACTTTGGTAATTAATATGTATCTAGGAATCTGTCCATTTCTTTTGTATTTTCCATTTTATTGGAGTATAGGTTCTCAAAGTAGGCATTGATTAACCTCTGAATTTCTGCTGGATCTGTTTTGATTTCATCCTTTTCATTCCTAATTACATGGATTTGAGCCTCTTCTTTTCTTGATAAGGTTGACTAAGGCTATATAAATTCCATTCATTCTTTTAGAGAACCAACTCTTTGATTGACTTTTTCTATTGTTCTTTTAGTCGTCATTGGATTGATTTCTCCTCTGATTCTTATAATTTCCTCCCTTGTACGAGCTTTGAGTTTGTCCTGCTCTTCTTTTTCTAGAAGCTTGAGGTCAGAATTAGGTTGTTTATTTGAGGTCACTCGGTTTCCCTAGTATTTCCCTAGCTATGAATTTCCCTTGTAGAACTGCTTTCATTGTGTTCCATAAATTTCTGTATGGTGTACTGGCCTTATCATTTAATTGTACAAACTGTCTAGTTTCTTATTTAATTTCCTCTGTAACTCATTGGTTGTTCAGGAGGGGGTTATTTAATTTCTATGTGTTTGTGAAGTTCTTATGGTTCTGCTCTTGATCTCCAATTTCATTGTGCTGTGGTCTGAAAACATACAGGGGATAACTTCAATTCCTTTTCCATGTATTTAAACATGTTCTATGAACCAGCATGTGGTCTCTTTTGGAGAATAACCAGTCCGCCCTTAAGAAGAATGTGTATTCTGATTTTGTGGAGTGGAATACTCTATAGACATCTCCTAAGTCTATTTGTTCAAAAGTTTGGTTCAGTTTTAGTATTTCATTATTTACTTTTTGTTTAGTTGATCTGTCTATTTGTGATAGTGGGGCATTGAGTTCCCCCACCAAATAAGCACTTGTATTAGTGCTTATTTGGTTTTTCCTGTACATTATTTATTTTATTTAGCTGGCTGCACTAGCATTTTATGCATACATATTTATCAATGTCTTCTCCTCCTCTTGGATTATTCCCTTTACAAAGATTTAGTGACCTTCACAGATGTGTAAATATCATATCTGTTCTCTGGTATGAGAAACTGAAGATGTTAATGAGTTCTAGAAGGTGTGATGGATATTGTGAAATATAAAATATTCAAAGGGAAATGTGGTGGAGTGGTGAGTAATGAGGGGTAAAGAAAAATGTGATGTTAATTTTAAAAAGGGAAACAAAGCTTATGTATTTATGGCATGGGAGGTTGTGGGGTGGGTAGTAGAATGGGAAAAAATGAGAATTAAATCATGTCATATAGTGGTACAGACTCCCAATGTTAGTGTGATCAAGGTGTGTATATACAATGTACCAATAAATATTTTAAGAAAAAGATTTGGTGACCTTCATTGTCTTCCTTTATTAGTTTTGATTTTAAGTCTACTTTGTCTGCAAATAAGATAGCCACTCCCATTTTTTTCAGCTTCCTAACACATGGAGAATTACTTTCCATCCTTTTACTTTCAATGTTTGAATTTCTTTTTGAATTAACTGTATTTCTTGAATATAGCATATTGTTGGATCTTGCTTCTTAATCTATTGTGCCAGCCTATTTCTTTTGATTGGTGAGTTGAGGTGATTAATACTGATGGTTATAACTGATATGTATTGTCTTATACTTGTCATGATATTTTCCCGTTGGTTCTTTTATTGCTTGATTGTTGGTTCTTTTATTTTTTATTCCCCCCTTTCCATTTAATTTCTTGCCTTGCCTAATTGCTTCACTCTGTTGGGCCTCATAGAGTTGTGACCCTCTGTCTTTTTCTAGGGTATTGTTTAGAATTTTTTGGAGTGCTGGTTTGGTATTTATGAAATTTCTCAGGTGTACTTTGTCATGGAAGTATTGTTTCCCCTTGATTTTGAAAGATAATTTTGTAGGATACATCAATCTAGGCTGGAGGTTGTTTTCTTTTAGGGTTTAAAATACTTCATGCCAGGCTCTCCTTGATAGAGGGTTTGTGTTGAACAGTCTGCTATGATTCTGTTGGGCTTTCCTTTGGGTCTGATTTGTTTCTTTTCTCTAACTGCTTTCAATATTTTGTTTTTCTGTTTTGTTTCTGGAATCTTGACTATTATATGTCTAGATGAGGATTTTTTTTTTAAATCACAGCTAGTTAGAATCCTATATGCCCCACTTATCTGTTTGTCAAATTATTTTCTCCTGCTGGGAAGTTTTCTGCCATTACTCTGAACAGTTTTTGATGTCATTTGCACTATCTCTTGTTTCTTCATTGACTTCAGTCAGTCCTATGTTATTATTCTTTGAATCATCTGGCAGCTGCTGGCTTGATTTATTATGTTCTCTTGCTATTTTAAAAATTTTTTCCTTTTTCCCTAACTGCAATCTTGTATTTTATGTCTGATACCCTGTCCTCCAAAATATTGCTGAGCTCTTCTTTGGAGTTATTAAACATATCTTTCACTATGAACACTATTCTTATCTGAGAAATTATTTCTGCTTTCATTTTTTCCAGATCCCTTTTTTTTTTTGGCCAGTCCAGGGAGTCCAGTTTGTTGAGTTTCATGTTGTTCTATCTTATTACTCCATAAATTTCCCTTTGGTGACCTAGAATTCTGGGTTTGTGTCTTATTTAAATTTCTTCTAATTTCTATTTTGATGTTGTTGTTGATATTTTTATTGAATTCCTGAGTTGCTGCTTGCAAAAGGCCTATTGCAAGAATCTTTCTTGCTAATATTTAGAACTCTTAGGGAATGCCTACTTCCTAGGTCATCCTCCAGGTATAGCTGGGTCTTGGGCCTTGAGTCTGTAATGGCCCTTGAACAATTGCAGTTCTAGAGCACCAGGAAAGACACTTGAACAGAACAATCATGTTACCTTGGCCAAAGTAATACAGTCATTAACAATCCTGTGAAACATCCAGAGAATAACAAACTGTGGCAGCCACTATTCTGACACTTTAACCTCATGCGCTAGACCCATGGCCACATATCAAAATTAATGGCTCACCAGAAATGTGTTTACCACATACAATTTCTACAATACAATGACATCACCCCATAGTGAGAAAACTTAGAGGGAGCTGGAGTGATAAAGATAAAAGAAGAGAAATAGGGCCAGAGGATACAGGAAAATCATGCAAACACTGGGGAACTGGTGAAACCTGGAGGAAAAGAGAAATAGAAGGAAAAAATACAAAACAGAGCAAACTAACAGCAACAGGGCAACTAGAAACTGTATTCACCATCCTATAAGAAGAATCAAGAGAAAAAGAAGGAAAACAAAAATTTAGGATAATAGCAGTGACAAGAAAGGAGAGAAATGAAGAAGAGGAAGAGAAGAGAAAAGGAAAAAGAAAGAAAGGGAAAAACAAAACAAAAAGGAGGGGGTCCTTTCCAAGCATGTCTCTGTGTCAATGGTAGACAAGGTAGGCAAAAGCCTGCAAATCCAAGTCAGATAATCTTCGTGAGGGCACCGAAATCCACTGGGATTCAAGCTGTTTCTGGCTACAAGGCCAGGATTAAGCTCCCAGATCTCTTGCAGGTTTTAACTCTGCACAGTTTCACTGCAAGTTTGAGCCACTCTTCCCACACAGCAAGTCCAGGTTCCAGTAGGAGGTTCTGATCCCACCAATTCACCAACTGCCATAGTCCACCGGGTTCTCACTATATTTTCCCTCTTAGCTCTCCTCTGGGTCTTCAACTTTCTGACTACTGATGCTGAGATCTGGAGTCTTTCCTCAATTAACAGTCTTCCCTATGTCTCCTGTCCGTCTCCCCTCTGTGATCCTGTCCACATAGCTCTCTCAGTTTCTATGCTGCCTCTTTGTTTGTGTCCAATGTTCCATTGAGGGGGGAGTGTTGCTTTCCTGCTACCAGCCCAGGTCTCTTGTATCCCTGTATCTGCTTGCTGAGTAAAAATCTCCTCTTAGTGATTTTATTGGTGTATTTTACATACACATCATGATCACACTCGACACTGAGAATTTGTTTCAGTACGTGACACAACTTAATTCTCATTTTTTCCTATTACCCTACCCACCTTACAACCACCCATCCCCTACATTTGTAAGCTTTGCTTCCTTTTCCAGCCCTTTTTAATCAAGGTCCTAGGCGGACCTAGTCTGGGAGCAGACTTTGGTTGGACCTGTTCTCTACTTCACAACATAAATTCCCTCAATCTGTTGACCCATTGCCAGCAGCTCAGTGTGGCTGTTCGTCTCCTCCCTTCTTTCTCTCAGGGTACCTAAGTGGCCTAATTTTCTTTTCCTCCAGAGTAGAACTTTGAGGAGATTTTGCCACTGCTTCTAGTTGTATAGGCCTCTCCTGTTTCAGATGCAGGACTCTGCTTCTCAGTGAGAAGCTGAATTGTCTCCTCAGATCCCAGATTCCCACCGGGGCAGGGATATAGTCAATTTGCTGGGTCGAATGCATTTGTTCTGCACAATCAATGCAATTCCTCTGTAACAAAGGATCTTATCTTCTTCCACTCCTCTGTCTGTTCCCCTGATGTTCCTGTGCGCCCTCTGCATTGTTCTTGGGGGCTTCAGCTTGACGATTTCCAGGTATGAGGCACTATCCCGGAAGATCTGTGCTGGTAACACTCACTACTCTACCATTTTCTTAATCCCTCTTAACCTCTTTTTTTGACTTATGATGCAACAGTTGTTCTTGTTTTTGGAATCACTGGGTATATGTTCTTTTGTGTTTTAGTTTTCCACTCACTGAAATGTCTGTAAGATGCATCGTGATGTTGTGGTTACTATAGCTCATTTATAATCACTGCTGTATATGGAGTGTGTGTGCATGTGTATGTGGTATTTCCAGTTTGGAACCATTGTGAATAATATTATCCTAAGGATACATATTATACATGCCCCTTGAGTCACATGTACAATGTACTTAAGTGTTTTTGTGTGTGTGTACTTACTTTTTTTCTGGGCTTAGGTGTGGAATTTCTAGGTCAGATATAGGCATGTGTTCAACTTTCATAGAAAATGCCAAAATGCTTTCAAAATGATTATACCAATTTATGCTCCCTCCATCAACATATGAGAGTTCCTCCTTCTTCATGTTCTTGCTGATACTTAGTAGCATCAAGCTTTTTAACTTTAGTCATTCTGGTATAATACTGTAGCATCATGCTATAGTTTTAATTTTCATGTCCTCGACGACTGAGCTTAAACATATATATATATTTTTTTGAGACAGGGTCTCACTTTGTAGTTTAGGTTGGCCCTGAACTCACTATGTAGCCCAGGCAAGCCTGGAACTCACAGCAATCCTCTTGCCTCTGCCTCCCAGGTGCTGGGATTACAGGCAGTGCCACCATATGCTGGCATCATGGTGTGTGATACTGAATACTGGTGGGCATGAATCACCACACCCAGCATTGTGGTTTGTGGTTACCGGGGATCAAATTTGGGACCTTGTGTTTATGAGGTGGATGCTGGAATCACTGAGCTAAATCCCTGGCCCAAACACATTGAAATATATACATTTGTTAGTTATTTGGATATCTTTTGTGAAATATCTGTTATAGATTTTTTTGCCCATTTTTCTATTTCTGTATCTTTTTCTTACTTGCTTGAGAAATTTTATGGACAGATTCTGGATACATATCTGTTATATAAGCTGGAAATATCTTTTTCTTACCCAGAGTACTGTGTATTCACTCTTTTAATTATGTTTTGATAAGAATATTTAGTTTTTAGAGTTCAATTTATCAGTCTTTTTAGTGGTTGGTGCTGGTTGTCCTCTACATGAGAGAACATTACTACCCAGGAGGTAGGAAGCTACAAGAAAATGTTGCAACCACTTTTCTTCTTGTTGAGGACAGGACTTGTTACTGAGTTCCAGAAGGAGATGGGACTAAAACTGGAGCAAAAAAAATTAAGATACAATGGTAGAAATTTTCTCAAGTATGATACAAAATAGCCCATGAACACCAAGAAAGCTAAATATAAATATAATCACATCAAGGGAGATTGTAGTCAAACTGCTGAAAACCAAGGGTAAGGACAAGATATTAAAAGATTTCTCATGTCCCACAGAGGCCAAGGTCACAAGTAGACAGCTAACTTGTCAGCATAAATAATGAAATCTAGATGACAATGACATGACATTTTTAAAGTGCAGAAAGAAAATAAATGTCAATCTGGAATAGTATAACCAGTAAAAAAATAATCTATCAAAAATAAAAGTCAAAGCCATTTTTAGCTAAATAAAAGCTGAGATAATTTGTTACTGTGAGAACTATAATACAAGAAATACTAAAGGAAGTCTTTGGGCTAAAAGTAAATGATTCCAGATGAAGACCTAGATCTGTGGAAAGGAAGAATGAGAGCCAGAGATGGAAAATAAGCAATAGCCCAATTCTAACTTTAATAATTTTGTAAACAATTCACATTTCTTAATAGTTAAGCAGATATGCACTTGCCAAATGACCCAATAGTTCTATCCACAGGTATTTACACAGGAGAACTGAGAACTTTTGTAGCCTTGCTCATAATGGCCAAAGACAGAGTCAATCCAAATGTCCATTGGCAAGTCAAATCAACAAAATATTGACATATTCATATAGTAGAAAACTACTGAACAATGGAAAAGGAAAAACATGATAGCAGAAATATAATCCATAAAAGGAAAAATCAACAAGTTAGACTTTATCAAAATTAAACAATTTTGCTTTGTGAAGGCCATGTGGAGAAGATGAAAATATAAATTACAGACTAGGACACAATATTTTAAAACCTATATATAACAAAAGCTAGTGTATATTTAGAAGGACACAAAAACTCTCAAACAACATTTGGGAAATAAGGAATGAGAAAATAGGCAGTATACATGAGCAAACATTTCACTAAGGGAATAACAGAGATGGTAAGTAATGAAATGAACAGGTACTCTGTCCTTAACTGTCAGGGAAATGCAAATTAAATTTACAACGATGCATCACTTCAAACCCATCAGAATAGCTGGACCTAAAAAAGAATAATCACATCAAATACTGGTGAGAACAGAGAGAAACTGGATAATGTACTGTCACTCTGAAAAATGCTTTTAGCAGTTCCTTAAAAACTTAAACATATACATATACAAGGTGCAGTGGTGTAGACCTGTATTACCAGCTACTTGGGAGGCTGAGGTATTGGATCAGAAGTTGGAGGCCAGGCTGGGCCACTTAGTAAGACCATGTCCCAAAATAAAAAAGAAAAAGATTAAAAGGGCTAAGGGGTGATGTTAAAGTTAAAGAGAGATTTCTACTGTGTTATAGTATCCAAGTTTAATTTCAGTAGTAAAAAAAATATATATATCCTTTGACCACCCTAACTGAGGTGCCCACAACCTCCTGGCCGCCATGGGTGTTGGGCCAGCCAAATCCAGTAGAAGGTTATCTCAGCAGACTTCATAGCACCCTGGGCCGCCAAACCTTGAGCATTACAATGGGCGGTGGAAAGGAGGAGAGGTGCATCGTCAAGGTCCTTTGGAGCGGGCCCTAGGCATCCCCGCAGGTGCAGCTGCCAGGGGCCATGACCCGACCACCCAAATCGGCCCTTCTGGCTCTGCTGCGTGCTCCGCGTGGCCAGGAGCCACAGGTGCCTCCAATCCCAGGAGGGCTGAGATGTGGCCTGCGAACCAAGGCCTACAGCCGCTTTCCCCTATAGAATGATGTAATGTATTTTTCTTTAAAAAAAAAAAAAAGGCTTGAAGACCAAGGCTCCATTGTCATTTACCTGAGTGCCATCCTGGGAACCTTGGGGAAAGCACCCACAAAAAAAGAAGAAACTGCTACCACTAGGAGGAAAGGTATGCTACACAGGAGTTTCTGTGAAAGGAGAGTGATTACAGGCCTTTTAGGGGCTGAAGGACAATCACTGACAAGCCCTCTCCACCCCCAGAATTTGTGGACAATGCTGACTTGTTTAGAAATCAAAAAACAGAAAGATAAAGAGGTTGTGATGGAGCACCTTCAAGAAGTGACTGGTCTAAAGTGGACACAAATCAAATTCTCTCAGGAAGAGCCTGTCTCTCAGAAATGATAAGTGGTCCCAGAGTCTTCTTTCCCCACTGACTATGTCATGTTCCTTTGTCGTGTGTTTGGTTGTCTTTAGTGTCCTGAGAACTTAGGAGACTGAGGCAGGAGGATTGGTGTGATTTCAAGGTTAGCCTGGAATACAGAGAAACTAAAGTTGTAAATTTGTTCTAGAATGCATGATCAACATTGTGAAATAGTAAATATTCAAAGGGAAATGGGGTTGAGGGGTAAGAAATGTGGAAAGAAAAAAATTGATGATAAAAATAAAGCTTGTGTATATAGGAGCGAGGGTGGTAGGGTGGGTAAGGAAAGGGGAAAAATGAGAATTAAGTTGTGTCATATACTGGTACAGATTCTTTCTTTTTTAATTGAATTCTTTATTGGTACAATTTATATACATCTCAAAATCACATATAACATTGGGAAATTTGTACCAGTATATGCCACAAGTTAATTCTCATTTTTACCCATATCCCTACCCACTCCCCCCTCCTCCCCCCTTATACATGCTCTTTTATTTTCTTTCTGTATCATATTTATTCCTTCCCCTCAT
>PVIC010001085.1:0-79910 GCA_004025085.1 Thryonomys swinderianus
AAAAAAATCAACAGTTAACACAACCTTAATTCACAGGTGCTGTAGAGATAAACTTGTCTACCAGGGAACATCTAATAATCTACAGAATGTGCCCTCCCTATTCCTAAAACTTTTTCCCAGGCAATTAGCAGGTCTCTTATCCTATGCTAAAGTCCAGCTGTGACTCTCAAGGTTCAGGTGTTTGTTATTCTTTAAAACGTCTCCCTATTATCTACTCAAAGAGAAGTTACTTCACTTTGCTATTTTATTTAACCCCTAAAGAAATATCTTTTACCATTAGTGCATGGTCAGAAAATCTAGCAAAGATTATAAAGCAACTTGATCAGTAGGGAAGGAACAGCAAATTCCTAACAGGAGTAATGGAAGGCGACCCTGAGCCAGAGGTGTTTACCTCTTGTCGCCACTGATCCGGCACCCCAAGGCAGCAACTCAGATCCCGTAGTTCAGGATGAGGTTGCAGTTCTCTTGGGAGCTGGGCAGCACCGTTCATAGTGCAGAACTCCTAACTGCTAGTTAGGGTGGCACCCAGTGCAGAACTCCAGGCCTCACAGTGACGACCACCAGGTCGCTTCCCACAGCAGTCAAAAGGAGATATCCATCCATAGAATAGCACTCCTATTCCAGAGATGTTCGAAGGAGGCTGTGTAGTTTTCTCGATTCAGATTCAGACCATGAGAACATTATGTCTGTTACTCCAGTGTTTGCCCACACAAAGAGTGCAAGATTTCAATGAGAAGCCACAGTTCTCCTTAGGCAGAAGGAACATGGAGAAACAATCTGTTGCTACTCGTTCAAATAATGCACAGAGTGAGCATGGAGTACAGTCCCTCTCAGATTCTGAAAATCATTTTATAGCAACAGGGTGTGAATTCGAACTTTTGCTTGGGGAGCTGAAGCCCCTGATATAACAGCTACTAACTTTCACTTGCTTGGATATTGCAAGAAAAGAGAGGCATCTGGCAATTAGGTGTGATCCACGTCTTTGATGTGGAAAACAGGTATTTTCCATCTCTGTCTTCATAACGCTCCAAACACACAGAACAGTGCGCCAGGACTCGTTTTTACAGTGGGATTATGACATCATAATTGGACTTTCACTACCGCAGACAAACGTACCCTAAAAGTTCAAATTCTTGCCTCCTGACGGTAAATGCCAAAGAGGAGGGTAGTAATAATTTCCACTCCTATCCTGAAACTGACTTCACAAAAAGCAGGTCTAAGTTCCAGGTGTTACTCCTTGAGGGAGTAATCTATAAATATCACTCCAACTGCAAGTTGCTTGAATGGAGCTTGCAGTCAAAAGGAGATATCCACCCGTGGAATAGCACTCATATTCCAGAGATTTCCGAAGGAGGCAGTGTGCTTTTCTTGATTCAGATGCGAACAATCAGAACATTACATCTGTTTCTCCAGGGTTTGCCCATACAAAGAGTGTGGGATTTCAATGAGAAGCCAGAGTTTTCCTTAGGCAGAGGGAACATGGAGAAACAATCTGTTCCTACTCGTGCAAATAATGCACAGAGTGAGCATGGAGTACAGTCCCACTCAGGTTCTGAAAATCATTTTATAGCAACACGGTGTGAATTTCAGCTTTTGCTCGTGGAGATTAAGCCTCTGATATCACTTATTTTCCCTTTCGCTTGCATGGAGGTTGCTAGAAAAGAGAGGCATCTTTCAATGAGGTTTAATCCAAGGCTTAAACATGGAAAACAGGCATTTTCCACCTCTGTCTTCAGGCTCTAACGCTCCAAACACACATAGCATTGCACCAGGACTCATTTCTACCAAGAGATTGTGATAATCAGACTTTCACTACCACAGATAAAGCAAGTCTAAAGGAACAAATTCTTGTGCCATGGAAGTAAATGGCTAAGAGCAGGGAGGTGCTAATTTCCACTCGGTCACTCAAACTGACTTCACAAGAAGGTCTGTGTTAGAGGTGTTTCTGTATGAGGGAGTAATCTACGAATATCACTCCAGCTGCCATTCGCTCGAATGGAGCTTGTGGTCAAAATGATATATCCACCCATGGGATAGCACTCCTAGTGGAGAGATTTCCGAAGGAGGTATTGTGCTTTTCTCGATTCAGATTCTAACCTTCAGAACATTACATCTCTTTCTCCACAATTTGCCTGCACAAAGAGTGCGGGATTTCAATAATCAGGCAGAGTACTCCTCAGGCACAGGGAACATGGAGAATCAATCTGTTCCTACTCTTGAAAATAATTCACAGATTGAGCAGGGAGTACCATCCCACTCAGATTCTGAAATAAATTTTATAGCAACGCAGTGTGAATTCCAACTTTCGCTTGGGGAGAAGCCCCTGATATCCCAGCTACTCACTTTCACTTGCTTGGATGTTGATAGAAAAGAGAGGAATCTGGCAATTAGATGTGTCAAAGGATTTGATGTGGAAAACAGGCATTTTCCACCTCTGTCTTCAGGCTCTAACCTTCCAAACACACATAGCAGTGTGCCAGGACTCATCTCTACAGCGAGATTATGACGTTATTATAGGGTTTTCACTACGACAGGCAAGGGTAGTCTAAAGGAACAAACTCTTGTGTCCTTGTGGTAACCGGCTAAGAGCTGGGAGGGGTAATTTCCACTCTGTTCCTCAGACTGACGTCATTAAAAGCAGGTTTAAGGTGCAGGTGTTTCTATTTGAGGGGGTAATTTACGAGTATCACTCCAGGTGCCATTGGTTGAATGGAGTTTGTGCTCACATGGAGATATCCACCCATGGAATAGCACTCCTAGTTGAGAGATTTCCGAAGGAGGCAGTGTGATTCTTTCAATGTAGATTCTAACCTTCAGAACATTACGTCTTTTTCTCCAAAATTTTACCTGACAAAGAGTGCGGGATTGCAATGTGAAGCCATAGTTCTGCTCAGGCACACGGAACATGGAGAATCAATCTGTTCCTACTCTTCCAAATAAGGCACAGAAGGAGCAGGGAATAGAGACCTACTCAGAATCTGATAATCAGTTTATAGTAACACGGTGTGAATTCTAACTTCTGCATGGGGAGATTAATTCCTTATTATCCAAGATTCTGGCTTGGATGTTGCCAGAAAACAGAGGCATCTGGCAATTAGGTGTGATCCAAGGCCTTGATGTGGAAAACACGCATTTCCACCACTGTCTTCAGGCTCTAACTGTCCAAAGGCACATAGCAGTGTGCCAGGAATCCTTTCTGCTGTGGGATTATAACGTCATAATACGACTTTCAGTACCACAGACAAAGGTAGACTAAAGAAACAAACTCTTGCATCCTTGAGGTAACAGGCTAAGTGCTGGGGGGTGCTAATTTCCAATCTGTTCCTCAAACTGACTTCACAAGAAGCAGTTCTAAGTTGCAGATGTTTCTATTTGAGGGAGTAATCTACAAATATCACTCTAGGTGCCATTGGCTTGAATGGAGCTTGTGGTCACAAGGAGATATCCACCCGTGGAAGAGCACTCCTAGTTGAGGGATTTTTGAAGGAGGCTGTGCGCTTCTTTCAACGCACATTCTAACCTTCAAAACATTACGTCTGTTTCTCCAAAATTTGACCGGACAAAGAGTGCAGGATACCAATGTGAAGCCAGAGTTTTTCTCAGGCTCAGGGAATGTGGAGAATCCATGTGTTCCTACTCTTGTAAATAAGGCCCAGAAGGAGCAGGGAATACAGACCTACTCATATTCTGAAAACCAGTTTAGAGCAACACGGTGTGAATTCCAACTTTTGCTTGGGGAGATTTAGTCCTTATTATCCCAGATTCTCCCTCTCCTTTGCTTGGATGTTGCTAGAAAACAGAGGCATCTGGCAATTAGGTGTGATTCAATTCTATAATGTGGATAACAGGCAGTTTCCACCTCTGTCTTCAGGCCCTAATGATCCAAACACATATAGCAGTGTGCCAGGACTCGTTTGTACAATGGGATTATGACATCATAATTGGACTTTCACTACCACAGAGAAATGTACCCTAAAGGTTCAAACACTTGCCTCCTGACGGTAAAAGACAAAAAGCAGGATAGTAGTAATTTCCACTCTGTTCCTGAAACTGACTTCACAAAAACCAGGTCTGAGTTCCGGGTGTTTCTCCTTGAGGGAGTAATCTATAAATATCACTCCAGCTGCCATTCGCTTGAATGGAGCATGTGGTGAAAAAGAGATATCCACCAGTGGAATAGCAGTCCTATACCAGAGATTTCCGAAGGAGGCAGTGTGCTTTTCTCAATTCAGAATTGAACCATGAAAACATTACATCTGTTTCTCCACTGTTTGCCCATTCAAAGAGTGTGGCATTTCAATGACAAGCCAGAGTTCTCCTTTGGCAGAGGGAGCATGGAGAAATAATCTGTTCCTACTCATGCAAATAATGCACAGAGTGAGCATGGAGTACAGTCCTATTCAGCTTCTGAAAATCATTTTATAGCAACACGGTGTGAAGTCCAGCATTTGCTCATGGAGATTAAGCCTCTGATATCCCTTATTCTCCCTTTCACTTGATTGGATGTTGCTAGAAAAGAGAGGCATCTTTCAATTAGGTGTAATCCAAGCCTTTGATGTGGAAAACAGGCATTTTCCACACCTGTCTTCTGGCTCTGTGACTCCGAAGCCAAATATGAGTACACCATTTGTCGTTTCTACCAAGGGATTGTGATTTCATAATAGGAGATTCACAACCGCAGATAAAGGAAGTCTAAAGGAACAAATTCTTGCGTCCTGGAGGTAAATGGCTAACAGCATGGAGGTGCCAATTTCCACTCCGTCCCTCAAAATGACTTCACAAGAAGTAAGTCTGAGTTCCATGTGTTTCTCTTATGTGGAGTAATCTGCGAATATCACTCCAGGTGCCTTTTGCTTGAATGGAGTTTGTGGTCAAAAGGAGGTATGCAGCCATGGGATAGCACTCTTAGACGAGTGATTTCCGAAGGATGTATTGTGCTTTTCTCGATTCAGATTCTAACGTTCAGAACATTATGTCTCTTTCTCCAACATTTGCCCATAGAAAAAGTGTGGCATTTCAATAAGAAGGCAGAGTTCTCCTCAGGCACAGGGAACATGGAGAATCACTCTGTTCCTACTCTTGAAAATAATTCACAGATTGAGCATGGGATACCGTTCCACTCAGATTCTCAAAGACATTTTACAGCAGCACGGTGTGAATTCTAACTTTTGCTTGGGGACATAAAGCCCCTGATATCCCAGCTACTCACTGTCCCTTGCTTGGATGTTGCTAGAAAAGAGAGGCATCTGGCAATTAGGTGTGATCCAAGACTTTGATGTGGAAAGCAGGCATTTTCCACCTGTCTTCAGGCTCTAACCATCCAAACATACATAGCAGTGTGTCAGGACTTGTATCTACAGAGGGATTATGACGTCATAATAGGACTTTCACTACCACAGACAAAGGTAGTCTAAAGGAACAAACTCCTGGGTCCTTGCAGAAACCGGCTAAGAGCTGGGAGGTGCTAATTTCCACTCTGTTACTCAAACTGACTTAACAAGAAGCAGGTCTAAGTTGCAGGTGTTGCTATTTGAGGGAGTAATCTCCGAGTATCACTCCAGATGCCATTGGCTTGAATGTAGCTTGCGGTCACAAGGAGATATCCACCCGTGGATCCACACTCCTAGTTGAGAGATTTGCGAAGGAGGCAGGGTGCTGCTTTCGATGCAAATTCAAACCTTCAGAACATTACTTCTGTTTCTCCAAAACTTGACCACAGAAAGAGTGCGGGATTCCAATGTGAAGCCATTGTTCTGCTCAACCACAGGGAACATGGAGAATCAATCTGTTTGTACACTTGCAAATAAGGCACAGAAGGAGCGGGGAATAGAGTGCTACTCAGATTCTGAAAATCAGTTTAGAGCAACACGGTGTGAATTCCAAATTTTGCTTGGTGAGATTAAGGGCTTATTATCCCAGTTTCTCCCTTTTCCTTGCTTGTATGTTGTAGAAAATAGAGGTATCTGGCATTTAGGTGTGATCCAAGCCTTTGATGTGGAAACCAGGCATTTTGCACCTCTGTCTTCAGGCTATAAGAGTCCAAACACACATAGCAGTGTGCCAGGACTCGTTTTTACAAGGGGATTATGACATTATATTTGCACTTTAACTACCGCATACAAACGTACCTCAAAAGAACAGATTCTTGCCTCCTGACGGTAAATGCCAGAGAGCAGGGCAGTAGTAAACTCCCCTCCGATACTGAAACAGAATTCAAAAAATCAGGACTGAGTTTCAGGTGTTTCTCCTTGAGGGAGTAATCCATAAATATCACTCCAGCTGCCATTCGCTTGAATGGCGCTTGCAGTCAAAATGAGATATCCACCCACGGAAGAGCACGCCTATTCCAGACATTCCGAAGGAGGCAGTGTGCTTTTCCAGATTTAGATTCGAATTATGAGAACATTACCTCTGTTACTCCAGGGATTGCCCATAAAAAGAGTGCAGGATCTCAATGAGAACTACAGTTCTCCTTAGGCAGAGGGAACATGGAGAAACAATCTGTTCTTACTCCTGCAAATAATGCACAGAGTGAGCATGCAGTACAGTCCCACTCAGATTTCGAAAATCATTTTATAGCAACACGGTGAGAATTTCAAATTTTGCTTGGGGAGATGAAGCCCCTGGTATCCCAGCTACTCACTTTCATTTGCTGGGATGTTGCTAGAAAAGAGAGGCATCTGGCAATTAGCTGTGATCCAAGGCTTTGTTGTGGAAAACAGGCATTTTCCACCTCTGTCTTAAGTCTGTAACGGTCCAAACACACATAGCAGTGTGCCAGAACTCGTTCCTAAACTGGGATTATGACGTCATAATAGGACTGACCCTCCAGAGAAAAAGGTAGTCTAAAGGAACAAACTCTTGCCTCCTTGCGGTAACCGGCTAAGTGCTGGGAAGTGCTAATTTCCAGGATGTACCTCAAAATGACTTCACAAGAAGCAGGTCTAAGTTGCAGGTATTTCTATTTGGGGGAGCAATCTACAAATATCACTCCAGATGCTCTTGGCTTGAATGGAGTTGGTGGTCACCAGGAGATATCGACCCATGGAATAGCACTCCTAGTTGAGAGATTTTCAAAGGAGGCAGTGTGCTTCTTTTGATGCAGATTCTAACCTTCAGAACATTACATCTGTTTCTCCAAAATTGGACCATACAAAGAGTGCAGGATAACAATGTGAAGCCACAGTTCTGCTCAGGCACAGGGAACGTGGAGAATCCATATGTTCCTACTCTTGTCAATAACGCACAGAAGGAGCAGGGAATAGAGACCTACTCAGATTCTGAAAATCAGTTTAGAGCAACACGGTGTGAATTCCAACTTTTGCTTGGAGAGATTAAGTCTTTATCATCACAGATTCTCAATTTCCCTTGCTTGGATGTTGCTAGAAAATACAGGCATCTAGCAATTAGGTGTGATCCAAGTCTTTGATGTGGATTACAGGCATTTTTCACCTCTGTGTTCAGGCTCTACGTGTCCAAACAAACATAGCAGTGTACCAGGACTCGTTTTTACAATGGGATTATAACACCATAATTGTACATTAACTACCACATACAAATGTACCTCAAAGGAACAAACTCTTGCCTCCTGACTGGAAACGCCAGAGAGCAGGGTAATAGTAGTAATTTCTACTCCGTTCCTGAAACTGACTTCACAAAAAGCCATTATGACTTCCAGGTGTTTCTCCTTGAGGGAGTAATCTACAAATATCACTCCAGATGCCATTCGCTTGAATGGAGCCTTTGTTCAAAAGAGATATCCACCCGTGGAATAGCACTCCTTTCCAGAGATTTCCAAAGGAGGCAGTGTGCTTTTCTCGATTCAGATTCGAACCATCAGAACATTACGTCTGTTTCTCCAGGGTTTGCCCATACAAAGAGTGCGGGGTTTCAATGAGAAGCCACAGATCTCCTTCAGCAGAGGGAACATGTAGAAACAATCTGTTCCTCCTCATGCAAATAATGCACTAAGTGAGCATGGAGTACAGTCCCACTCAGCTTTTGAAAATCATTTTATAGCAACACGGAGTGAATTCCAGCTTTTGCTCGTCGAGATAAAGCCTCTGATATCCCTTATTCTCCCTTTCACTTGATTGTATTTTGACAGAAAATAGAGGCATTTTTCAATTAGCTGTAATCCAAGCCTTTGATGGGGGAAACAGGCATTTTCCTCCTCTGTCTTCAGGCTCTAATGCTCCACACACACATAGCAGTCTGACAGGACTCCTTTCTACAGTGGGATTATGGCCTCATAATAGGACTTTCACTACCACAGACAAACGTAGTCTAAAGGAAAAACAACTCTTGCGTACTTGCGGTAACCGGCTAAGAGCTCAGAGGTGCTAATTTCTACTCTGTTCCTCAAACTGACTTCACAAGAAGCAAGTCAAAGTTGCAGGTGTTTTGATTTGAGGAAGTAATCTACGAATATCACTCTTGGTGCCATTGGCTTGAATGGAGCTTGTGGTCACAAGGACATATCCACCGGTGGAATAGCAAGCAAGGGTGAGAGATTTCCGAAGGAGGCAGTGTGCTCCTTTCAATGCAGATTCTATCCTTCAGAACGTTATGTCTGTTTCTTCAAAATTTGACCGGACAAAGATTGCGGGATTCCAGTGTGAAGCCAGAGTTCTGCTCAGGCACAGGGAACGTTTAGAATCTATGCGTTACTACTCTTGCAAATAAGGCACAGAAGGAGCAGGGAATACAGACCTCCTCAGATTCTGAAAATCAGTTTATAGCAACACGGTATGAATTCCAACTTTTGCTTGGGGAGATGAAGTCCTTATCATCCCAGATTCTCCCTTTCCCTTGCTTGGATGTTGCTAGAAAATAGAGACATCTGGCAATTAGGTGTGATCCAAGTGTTTGATGTGCATAACAGGCATTTTCCACATCTGTCTTAAGACTCTGAGTCCAAACTAACATAGCAGTGCGCCAGGACTCATTTTTACAATGGGATTATGACATCATAATTGCATTTTAACTACCGCATACAAACTTACCTCAAAGGAACAAACTCTTGCCTCCTGACGGTAAATGAAAGAGAGCAGGGTACAAGTAATTTCCACTCCGTTCCTGAAATAGAATTAAAAAAAAAAAGGACTGAGTTTCGGGTGTTTCCTCCTTGAGGGAGTAATCCATAAATATCACTCCAGCTGCCATTCGCTTGAATGGAGCTTGAGGTCAAAATGAGATATCCACCCACGGAAGAGGATGCCTATTCCAGAGATTCCGAAGGAGGCAGTTTGCTTTTCTCGATTCAGATTGAACTATCAGAACATTACCTCTGCTATTCCAGAGATTGCCCATACAAAGAGTGCAGGATCTCAATGAGAAGACACAGTACTCCTTAGGCACAGGAAACATGGAGAAACAATCTGTTCTTACTCTTGCCAATAATGCCCAGAGAGAGCATTGAGTACAGTCCCACTCAGATTCAGAAAATCATTTTATAGCAACACGGTGAGAATTTCAACTTTTGCTTGGGGAGATGAAGCCCCTGGTATCCCAGCTACTCACTTTCAATTGCTTGGATGTTGCTAGAAAAGAGAGTCATCTGGCAATTAGCTGTGATCCAAGACTTTGTGGTGGAAAACATGCATTTTGCACCTCTGTCTTCAGGCTTTAAAGGTCCAAACACACGTAGCAGTGTGCCAAGACTCGTTCCAGCAGTGGGATTATGACATCATAATACAACTGACCATACCACAGACAAAGGTATTCTAAAGGAACAAACTCTTGCCTCCTTGCGGTAACCAGCTAAGTGCTGGGAGCTGATAATTTCCACTCTGTTCCTCAAACTGACTTCACAAGAAGCAGGTCTAAGTTGCAGGTGTTTCTATTTGGGGGAGTAATCTACGAATATCACTCCGGAAGCCATTGGCTTGAATGGAGGTGTGGTCACCAGGAGATATCCACCCGTGGAATAGCACTCCTAGTTGAGAGATTTCCGAAGGAGGCAGTGTGCTTCATTCGATGAAGATTCTAACCTTCAGAAGATTATGTCTGTTTCTCCAAAATTTGACCGGACAAAGAGTGTGGGATACCATTGTGAAGCCAGAGTTCTTCTCAGGCACAGGGAAGGTGGAGAATCCATGTGTTCCTACTCTTGTAAATAAGGCACAGAAGGAGCAGGAAATACATATGTACTCAGATTCTGAAAATCAGTTTAGAGCAACACGGTGTGAATTTCAACTTTTGCTTGGGGAGATTGAGTCCTTATCATCCCAGATTCCTCCTTTCCCTTGCTTGGATGTTGTTAGAAAATAGAAGCATCTGGCAATTAGATGTAATTCAAGACTTTGATGTGGATAACAGGCATTTTCTACCTCTGTCTTCAGGCTCCATGTGTCCAAACACACATAGCAATGTACCAGGACTCGTTTTTATAATGGGATTATGACACCATAATTGCACATTAACTACCGCATACATACGTACCTCAAAGGAAAAAACTCTTGCCTCCTGACGGTAAACGCCAGAGAGCTGGGTAGTAGTAATTTCTACTCCGTTCCTGAAACTGACTTCACAAAGAGCTGTTCTTACTTCCGGGTGTGTCTCCTTGAGGGAGTAGTCTACAAATATCACTCCAGATGTAATTCACTTGAATGGAGCTTGCGCTAAAAAGAGATATCCACCCGTGGAATAGCACTCCTATTTCAGAGATTTCTGAAGGAGGCAGTGGGCTTTTCTCGATTCAGATTCCAACCATCAGAACATTATGTCTGTTTCTCCAGGGTTTGCCCATACAAAGAGTGTGGGATTTCAAAGAGAATCCACAGTTCTCCTTCAGCAGAGGGAACATGGAGAAACAATCTGTTCCTACTCATGCAAATAATGCACAGAGTGAGCATGGAGTACAGTCCCACTAAGGTTCTGAAAATCATTTTATAGCAACACGGTGTGAATTTCAGCTTTTGCTCGTGGAGATAAAGCCTCAGATATCCCTTATTCTCCCTTGGGCTTAATTGGATTTTGCTAGAAAAGAGAGGCATTTATCAATTAGCTGTAATCCAAGCCTTTGATGGGGGAAACAGGCATGTTCCACCTCTGTCTACAGGCTCTAACGCTCCAAACACACATAGCAGTGTGCCAGGACTCTTTTTCTACAGCTTGATTATGACGTCATAATAGGACTGACCTTACCAGAGACTAACGTAGTCTAAAGGAAAAAAAAAATACTCTTGTTTCCTTCCAGCAACCTTCTAAGAGCTGGGAGGTGCTAATTTCCAATCTGTTCCTCAAACTGACTTCACAAGAAGCACGTCTACATTGCAGGTGTTTCTATTTGAGGAAGTAATCTATGAATATCCCTCCTGGTGCCATTGGCTTGAATGGAGCTTGTGGTCACAAGGAGCTATCCACCCGTGTAATAGCACTCCTAGTTGAGAGATTTCCGAAGGAGGCAGTGTGCTTCTTTCAATGCAGATTCTAACCTTCAGAACATTACGTCTGTTTCTCCAAAATTTGACTGGACAAAGAGTGTGGGATAACAATGTGAAGCCAGAATTCTTCTCAGGCACAGGTAACGTGGAGAATCCATGTGTTCCTACTCTTCCAAATAAGGCACAGAACGTGCAGGGAATAGAGACCAACTCAGATTCTGAAAATCACTTTAGAGCAACATGGTGTGAATTCCAAATTTTGCTTGGGGAGATTTAGTCCTTGTCATCCCAGATTCTCCGTTTCCCTTGCTTGGATGGTGCTAGAAAATAGGGGCATCTGGCAAATAGGTGTGATCCAAGTCTTAGATTTGGATAACAGGAATTTTCCACCTCTGTCTTCAGGCTCTAAGTGTCCAAACACACAGAGCAGTGTACCAGGAGTCCTTTTTACAATGGGAGTATGACACAATAATTGCGCATTAACTACTGCATACAAACGTACCTCAAAGGAACAAACTCTTGCTTCCTTACGGTAAACGCCAGAGAGCAGGGTAGTAGTAATTTACACTCTTTTCCTGAAACTGACTTCACAAAAAGCCGTTCTGACTTCCCGGTGTTTCTCCTTGAGGGAGTATTCTACACATATCACTGCAGTTGCCATTCGCTTGAATGGAGCTTGCGTTCAAAAGAGATATCCACCCGTGGAATAGCACTCCTATTCCAGAGATTTCCAAAGGAGGCAGTGTGCTTTTCTTGATTCAGATTCAAACCATCCGAACATTACATCTGTTTCTCAAGGGTTTGCCCATACAAATAGTGTGGGATTTCAGTAAGAAGCCACAGATCTACTTCGGCAGAGGGAACATGGAAAAACAATCTGTTCCTACTCGTGCAAATAATGCACAGAGTAAGCATGGAGTACAGTCCCATTCAGCTTCTGAAAATCATTTTATAGCAACACGGTGTGAATTCCAGCTTTTGCTCATGGAGATAAAGCCTCTGATATCCCTTATTCTTCCTTTTCATAGATTGGATTTTGCCAGAAAAGAGAGGCATTTTTCAATTAGCTGTAATCCAAGCCTTTGATGGGGGAAACAGGCATTTTCCACCTCTGTCTTCAGGCTCTAACGCTCCAAACACACACAGCAGTGTGTCAGGACTCCTTTCCACAGCGGGATTATGACTGTATAATAGGACTTTCACTACCGTAGACAAAGGTAGTCTAAAGGAAAAGCAACTCTTGCGTACTTGCTGTAACCGGCTATGAGCTTGGAGGTGCTAATTTCCACTCTGTTCCTCAAACTGACTTCACAAGAAGCAAGTCTAAGTTGCAGGTGTTTCTATTTGAGGGAGTAATCTATGAATATTCCCTCCTGGTGCCACTGGCTTGAATGGAGCGTGTGGTCACAAGGAGCTATCCACCCGTGGAATAGCACTCCTAGTTGAGAGATTTCCGAAGGAGGCAGTGTGCTTCTTTCAAAGCAGATTCGAACCTTCAAAACATTACATCTGTTTCGCCAAAATTTGACCGGACAAAGAGTGCGGGATACCGATGTGAAGCCAGAGTTCTGCTCCGGCACAGGGAATGTGGAGAATCCATGTATTCCTACTCTTGTAAATAAGGCAAAGAGGGAGCAGGAAATACAGACCTACTCAGATTCTGAAAATCAGTTTAGAGCAACACGGTGTGAATTCCAATTTTTGCTTGGGAGATTAAGTCCTTATCATCCCAGATTGTCCCTTTCCCTTGCTTGGATGTTTATAGAAAATAGAGGCATCTGGCAATTAGGTGTGATTCAAGTGTTTGGTGTGGATAACAGGCATTTTCCACCCCTGTCTTCAGGCTCTAAGAGTCCAAACTCACATAGCAGTGCACCAGGACTCGTTTTTACAATGTAATTATGACATCACAATTGCACTTTAACCACCGCATGCGAACATACCTCAAAGGAACAAATTATTGCCTCATGACGGTAAATGCCAGAAAGCAGGGTAGTAGTAATTTCCACTCCATTCCTGAAACAGAATTCAAAATATCAGGACTGAGTTTTGGGTGTTTCTCCTTGAGGGAGTAATCCATAGATATCACTCCAGCTGCCATTCGCTTGAATGGCACTTGCGGTCAAAAGGAGATATCCACCCATGGAAGAGCACGCCTATTTCAGAGATTCTGAAGGAGGCAGTGTGCATTTCTTGATTCAGATTCAAACTATCAGAACATTGTCTCTGTTACTCCAGGGATTGCCCATACTAAGAGTGCGGGATCTCAATGAGAAGACACAGTACTCCTTAGGCAGAGGGAACATGGAGAAACAGTCTGTTCTTACTCCTGCAAATAATGCTCAGAGTGAGCATGCAGTACAGTCCCACTCAGATTAGTAAAATCATTTTATAGCAACATGGTGAGAATTCCAACTTTTGCTTGGGGAGATGAAGCCCTTGGTATCCCAGCTACTCACTTTGACTTGCTTGGATGTTGCTAGAAAAGAGAGGCATCTGGCAATTAGCTGTGATCCAAGGCTTTGTTGTGGAAAACAGGCATTTTCTACCTCTGTCTTCAGTCTGTAATGGTCCAAACACACATAGCTGTGTGCCAGGACTCGTTCCTGAACTGGGATTATGACGTCATAATAGGACTGACCCACCAAAGACAAATGTAGTCTAAAGGAACAAACGCTTGCGTCCTTGCGGTAACCGGCTAAGTGCTGGAAGCTGCTAATTTCCACTATGTTCCTCAAACTGACTTCACAAGAACCAGGTCAAGTTGCAGGTGTTTCTATTTGGCAGAGTAATCTACAAATATCACTTCAGATGCCATTGGCTTGAATGGAGCTTGTGGTCACCAGGAGATATCCACCTGTGGAATAGCACTCCTAGTTGAGTTATTTCTGAAGGTGGCAGTGTGCTTCTTTCGATGCAGATTCTAACCTTCAGAACATTAAGTCTGTTTTTCCAAAATTTGACTGGACAAAGAATGCGGGATACCATTGTGAAGCCAGAGTTTTGCTCAGGCACAAGGAACGTGGAGAATCCCTGTGTTCCTACCCTTGTAAATAAGGCACAGAAGGAGCAGGAAATACAGACGTACTCAGATTCTGAAAATCAGTTTAGAGCAACACGGTGTTAATTCCAAATTTTGCTTGGGGAGATTAAGTCCTTATCATCCCAGATTCCTCCTTTCCCTTGCTTGGATGTTGCTAGAAAATAGAGGCATCTGGCAATTAGGTGTGACCCAAGACTTTGATGTGGATAACAGGCATTTTCCACCTCGGTCTTCAGGCTCTAAATGTCCAAACACACATAGCAGAGTACCAGGAGTCGTTTTGAAAATGTGATTATGACACCAGAATTGCACATTAACTACCGCATTGAAACGTACCTCAAAGGAACAAACTCTTGCCTCCTGAAGGTAAAAGCCAGAGAGCAGGGTAGTAGTAATTTCCACTCCATTCCTGAAACTGACTTCACAAAATGCCGTTCTGATTTCCGGGTGTTTCTCCTTGATGGAGTAATCTACAAATATCACTCCAGATGCCATTCGATGGAATGAAGCTTGCATTCAAAAGAGATATCCACCCATGGAATAGCACTCTTATTCCACAGATTTCCGAAGGGGGCAGCCTGCTTTTCTCAATTCAGATTTGAACCATCAGAACATTATGTCTGTTTCTCCAGGGATTGCCCATACAAAGAGTGCGGGATTTCAGTGAGAAGCCACAGTTCTCCTTCGGCCGAGGGAACATGGAGAAACAATCTGTTCCTACTCGTGCAAATAATGCACAGAGTGAGCATGGAGGACAGTACCACTCAACTTCTGAACATCATTTTATAGCAACACGGTGTGAATTCCAGTTATTGCTCGTGGAGATAAAGCCACTGATATCCCTTATTCTCTCTTTCTCTTGATTGGATTTTGCTAGAAAAGAGAACCATTTTTCAGTTAGCTGTAATCCAAGCCTTTGATGGGGGGAAACAGGCATTTTCCACCTCTGTCTTCAGGCTCTAATGCTCCACATAGCAGTGCACCAGGACTCGTTTTTATAATGGGATTATAACATCATAATAGGACTTTCAATGCCGCAGACAAACGCAACATAAAGGAACAAACTCTTGCCTCCCAACCCTAAACGTCAAGAAGCAGGGTAGTAGTAATTTCCACTCCGTTCCTGAATCTGGCTTCACAAAAAGCAATACTGACCTCTGGGTGTTTCTCCTTGAGGGAGTAATCTACAAATATCACTCCAGATGCCATTTGCTTGAATGGAGCTTGCGTTTAAAAGAGATATCCAAACGTGGAATAGCACTCCTATTCCAGCTATTTCTGAAGGAGGCAGTGTACATCTCTCGATTCAGATTTGAACCATCAGAGTATTTCGTCTTTTTCTCCTTGGTTTGCCCATACAAAGAGTGCATGATTTCAATGAGAAGCCACAGTACTCCTTAGGCAGATGGAACATGGAGAAACAATATGTTCCTTCTCGTACAAATAAGGCACAGAGTGAGCATGGAGTACAGTCCCACTCAGCTTCTGAAAATCATTTTATACCAACAATGTGTGAATTCCAGCTTTTGCTTGTGGAGATCAAGCCTCTGATATGCCTTATTCTCCCTTTCGCTTGTTTGGATTTTGCTAGAAAAAAGAGGCATTTTTCAATTAGCTGTAATCCAAGCCTTTGATGGGGGAAACAGGAATTTTCCAACTCAGTCTTCAGGCTCAAACGCTTCAAACAGACAGAGCAGTGCGCCAGGACTCCTTTCTACAGCGGGATTATGACGTCATAATAGGACTTTCACTACCACAGACAAAGGTAGTCTTAAGGGACAAAGTTTAGCGTCCTTGCGGTAACCAGCTAAGTGCTGGGAGCTGCTAATTTCCACTCTATTCCTCAAACTGACTTCACAAGAAGTAGGTCTAAGTTGCATTTGTTTCTATACGAGGGAGTAATCTACAAATATATCCTGCAGGTGCTATTGGCTTGAATGGAGCTTGTGGTCACAAGGAGATATCCACCCATCGAATAGCACTCCTAGTTGAGAGATTTACGAAGGAGGCAGTATGCTTCTTTCGAAGCAGATTCTAACCTTCAGAACATTACGTCTGTTTCTCCAAAATTTCACTGAACAAAGAGTTTGGGATACCAATATGAAGCCAGAGTTCTGCTCAGGCACAGGGAATGTGGAGAATCCATGTGTTCCTACTCTTGTAAATAAGGCACAGAAGGAGCAGGAAATACAGACGTACTCAGATTCTGAAAATCAGTTTAGAGCAACACGGTGTGAATTACAACTTTGCTTGGGGAGATTAAGTCCTTATCATCCCAGATTCTCCCTTTCCCTTGCTTGGATGTTGCTAGAAAATAGAGGCATCTGGCAAATAGTTGTGATCCAAGTGTTTGATATGGATAACAGCCATTTTCCCCCTCTGTCTTTAGGCTCTAAGGGTCCAAACCCACATAGCAATGTGCCAGTACTCATTTTTACAATGGGATTATGACATCATTATTGCACAATAACTACCGCATAGAAATGTACCTCAAAGGAACAAACTCTTGACTCCTGACGGTAAATGCCAGAGAGCAGGGTAGTAGTAATTTCCACTGCGTTCCTGAAACTGACTTCACAAAATGCAGTTCTGACTTCAGGGTGTTTCTCCTTGAGGGAGTAATCTATAAATATCACTCCAGATGCCATTCACTTGAATGGAGTTTGCGTTCAAAAGAGATATCCACCCATGGAATAGCACGTCTATTCCAGAGATTTCTGAAGGAGGCAGTGTGCTTTTCTCGATTCAGATTCGAACCATCAGAACATTACGTCTGTTTCTCCAGGTTTTGCCCATACAAAGAACACGGGATTTCAATGAGAAGCCACCAAACTCCTTAGGCAGAGGGAACATGGAGAAACAATGTATTCCTACTCGTGCAAATAACGCATAGAGTGAGCATGGAGTACAGTCCCACTCAGATTTTGAAAATCATTTTATAGCTACACGGTGTGAATTCCAGTTTTTACTCGTGGAGATTAAGCCTCTGGTATCTCTTATTCTCCCTTTCCCATGCTTGGATGTTGCTAGAAAAGAGAACCATCTTGCAATTTTATAATCCAAGCCTTTGATGTGGAGAACAATCATTTTCCACCTCAGGGTTCAGGCCCTAACGTTCCAAACACACAGAGCAGTGCACCAGGACTCGTTTCTACCAAGGGTTTGTGACGTCAAAATGGGACTTTCACTACCACAGATAAAGGAATTCTAAAGGAACAAATTCTTGCGTCCTGGAGGTAAACAGCTAAGAGCAGGGAGGTGCTAATTTCCACTCCATCCCTCAAACTAACTTCACTAGAAGCAGGTCAGATTTCCAGGTGTTTCTCTTTGGGGGGTAATCTATGAATATCCCTCCAGCTTCCTTTCACTTGAATGGAGCTTGTGGTCAAATGGAGATATCCCCCTGGGAGATAGTACTCCTAGTTGAGAGATTTTTGAAGGAGACATTGTCCATTTGTCGGTTCAGATTCTAATCTTCAGAACATTACATCTCTTGTTTCACCATTTTCCCATATAAAGAGTGCGGGATTTCAATAATCAGGCAGAATTCTACTCAGGCAAAGGGAACATGGAGAATCAATCTGTTCTTACTCGTGCAAATAATGCAGAGTGAGCATGGGATACAGTCCCACTCAGATTTGGAAAATCATTTTATAGCAGCAGGGTGAGAATTCCAAATTATGCTTGGGGAGATAAAGCCGTTGGTATCCCAGCTGCTCACATTCACTTGCTTGGATGTTGCCAGAAAAGAGAGGCATCTGGCAATTAGCTGTGATCCAAGGCTTTGATGTGGAAAACAGATATTTTCCACCTCTGTCTTCAGGCTCTAACGGTCAAAACAAACCTAGCAGTGTGCCAGGACTTGTTTCTGCAGCAGGATTATGACGTCATAATAGGACCGTCCCCACCATAGACAAAGGTAGTCTAAAGGAACAATCTCTTGCATCCTTGTGGTAACTGGCTAAGTGCTGGGAGGTGCTAATTTCCACTCTGTTCCTCAAACTGACTTCACAAGAAGCACGTCTAAGTGGCAGGTGTTTCTATTTGAGGGAGTAATCTACGAATATCACTCCAGGTGCCATTGGATTGGATCCAGCTTGTAGTCACAAGGAGAT
The DNA here is from genome assembly GCA_004025085.1 of Thryonomys swinderianus. Taxonomy (NCBI): domain Eukaryota; kingdom Metazoa; phylum Chordata; class Mammalia; order Rodentia; family Thryonomyidae; genus Thryonomys; species Thryonomys swinderianus. Next base: position 18,546 of record PVIC010001085.1, read on the forward strand.
ATCCACCTGTGAAATAGCAGTCCTAGTTGAGAGATTTCCGAAGGAGGCAGTGTGCTTCTTTCAATGCAGATTCTAACCTTCAGAACATTACATCTGTTTCTCCAAAATATGACTGGACAGAGTGCGGGATTCCAATGTGAAGCCAGATTTCTGCTCAGGCAGAGGGAGCATGGAGAATCCATGTGTTCCTACTCTTGGAAAGAAGGCACAGAAGGAGCAGGAAATACAGACCTACTCACATTCTGAAAATCAGTTTAGAGCAACACGGTGTGAATTGCAACTTTTGCTTGGGGAGATTAAGTCCTTATCATCCCAGATTCTCTCTTTCCCTTCATTGGATGTTGCTAGAAAACAGAGGCATCTGGCAAGTAGTTGTGATCCAAGTCTTTGATGTGGATGCCAGGCATTTTCCACCTCTGTCTTCAGGCTCTAAGAGTCCAAACTCACATAGCAGTGCTCCAGGACTCATTTTTACAATGGGATTATGACATCATTATTGCACTTAACTACTGCATAAAAACGTACCTCAAAGGAACAAACTCTTGCCTCCTGACGGTAAATGCCAGAGGGCAGGGTAAGAGTAATTTCCATTCCTTTCTGAAACAGAATTCAAAAAATCAGGACTGAGTTTCAGGTGTTTCTCCTTGAGGGAGTAATTCATAAATATCACTCCAGCTGCCATTCGCTTGAATGGAGCTTGCGGTCAAAAGCAGATATCCACCCACGGAGGAGCACGCCTATTCCAGAGATTTCCGAAGGTTGTAATGTGCTTTTATCAATTGAGATTCGAACTATAAGTACGTTACGGCTGTGACTCCAGGGATTGCCCATACAAAGAGTGTGGGATCTCAATGAGAAGTCACAGTTCTCCTTAAGCAGAGGGAACATGGAGAAACAATCTGTTCTTCCCCGTGCAGATAATGCACAGAGTGAGCATGGAGTAGAGTCCCACTCAGATTCGGAAAATCATTTTATAGCAACATGGCCAGAATTCCAGCTATTGCTTGAGGAGATGAAGCCCCTGGTATCCCAGCTACTCACTTTCACTTGCTTGGATGTTGCTAGAAAAGAGAGGCATCTGGCAATTAGGTGTGATCCAAGGCTTTGATGTGGAAAACTGGCATTTTCCACCTCTATCTTCAGGCTCTAACGCTCCAAACACACCTAGCAGTGTGCCAGGACTCGTTCCTGCAGTGGGATTATAACATCATAATAAGACTGTCCCTACCACAGACAAAGGTAGTCTAAAGGAAAACTCTTGTGTCCTTGCGGTAACCGGCTAAGATGTGGGAAGTGCAAATTTCCGCTCTATTCCTCAAACTCACTTCACAAGAAGCAGGTCTAAGTTGCAGGTGTTTCTACTTAAGGGAGTAATCTACGAATATCACTCCAGGTGCCATTGACTTGAGTGGAGCTTGTGGTCACAAGGAGATATTCACCCGTGGAATAGCACTCCTAGTTGAGAGATTTCCGAAGGAGGCAGGGTGCTTCTTTGGATGCAGATTCTAACCTTCAGAACATTACATCTGTTTCTCCAAATGCTGACCGGACAAAGAGTGAGGGATTCCAATGTGAAGCCAGAGTTCTGCTTTGGCACAGGGAACATGGAGAATCAATCTGTTTCTACTCTTGCAAATAAGGCACAGAAGGAGCAGGGAATACAGACCTACTCAGATTCTGAAAATCAGTTTACAGTAACACGGTGTGAATTACAACATTTGCTTGGGGAGATTAAGTGCTTATTATCCCAGATTCTCCCTTTCCCTTGCTTGTATGTTCTAGAAAATAGAGGCATTTGGCAATTAGGTGTGATCCAAGACTTTGATGTGGAAAGTAAGCATTTTCCCCCTCTGTCTTCAGGCTCTAACTGTACAAACACACATAGCAGTGTGCCAGGACTCGTTTCTGCAGTGGGATTATGACGTCATAATAGTACTTTCCCTACCACAGACAAATGTATTATAAGGGAACAAACTCTTGCGTCCTTGTGGTAACCGGCTAAGAGGTGGGAGGTGCTAATTTCCACTCTGTTCCTCAAACTGACTTCACAAGAAGCAGGTCTAATTTGCAGGTGTTTCCATTTGAGGGAGTAATCTACGAATATCACTGCATGTGCCATTGGCTTGAATGGAGCTTGTGGTCAAAAGGAGATATCCACCCATGGAATAGCACTCATAGTTGAGAGATTTCCGAAGGAGGCAGTGTGCTTCTTTCAATGCAGATTGTAACTTTTCGAACATTATATCTGTTTCTACAAAATTAGACCGGACAAAGAGTGTGGGATTCCAATGTGAAGCCAAAATTCTGCTCAGGAACAGGGAATGTGGAGAATCAAACTTTTCCTACTGTTGCAAATAAGGCTCAGAAGGAGCAGGGAGTACAGACATGCTCAGATTCTGATAATCAGTTTCTAGCAACACGGTGTGAATTCCAACTTTTGCTTGGGGAGATTAAGTCCTTATTATCCCAGATTCTCCCTTTCCCTAGCTTGGATTTTGCTTGAAAATAGAGGCATCTGGCTATTAGGTGTGACCCAAGCCTTTGCAGGGGATAACAGGCATTTTCCACCTCTGTCTTCAGGCTCTAAGGGTCCAAACACACATATCAGTGTGCCAGGACTCGTTTTTATAATGGGATTATGACATCATAATTGGACTTTCAATGCCACAGACAAACGTGCCCCAAAGGAACAAACTCTTGCCTCCTGACCATAAAAGCAAAAAAGCAGGGTAGTAGTAATTTCCACTCCGTTCCTGAAACTGACTTCACAAAAAGCAGTTCTGACTTCCGGGTGATTCTCCTGGAGGGAGTAATCTACAAATATCACTCCAGATACCATTTGCTTGAATGGAGCTTGCGTTCAAAAGAGACTTCCACCCGTGGAATACCACTCCTATTCCAGAGATGTCCGAAGGAGGCAGTGTGCTTTTGTCGATCCTGATTTGAACCATCAGAATATTACGTCTGTTTCTCCAGGGTTTGCCCATACAAAGAGTGCGGGATTTCAATGAGAAGACACAGTTCTTACGCAGAGGGAACATGGAGAAACAATCTATTCCTACTGGTGCAAATAATGCACAGAGTGAGCATGGAGTAGAGTCCCACTCAGCTTCTGAAAATCATTTTATAGCAACACGGTGTGAATTCCAGTTTTTGCTCATGGAGATAAAGCCTCTGATTTCCCTTATTCTCCCTTTCCCTTGATTGGATTTTGCTGGAAAAGAGAGGCATTTCTCAATTAGCTGTAATCCAGTTCTTTGATGGGTAAATAGACATTTTCCATCTCTGTCTTCAGGCTCTACCCGTCCAAACACACATAGCAGTGTGCCAGGACTCCTTTCAACAACGTGATTAGGACGTCATAATAGGACTTTCACTACCACAGACAAAGGTAGTCTAAAGGAACAAACTCTTGCATCCTTGCAGTAACCGGCTAAGTGCTGGGAGGTGCTGATTTCCACCATGTTCCTCAAACTGACTTCATAAGAAGTAGGTCTAAGTTGCAGGTGTTTCTATTTGAGGGAGTCATCTATGAATATCACTCCTGGTGCCATTGGCTTGAATTGAGGTTGTGGTCACAAGGAGCTATCCACCCGTGGAATAGCACTCCTAGTTGAGAGTTTTCCGAAGGAGGCAGTGTGCTTCTTTTGAAGCAGTTTCTAACCTTCAGAACATTACGTGTGTTTCTCCAAAATTTGACCGGACAAAGAGTGCGGGATTCCAATGTGGAGCCAGAGTTCTGCTCAGGCACAGGGAACGTGGAGAATCCATGTGTTCCTACTCTTGTAAATATGGAACAGAAGGATCAGGAACTAGAGACCTACTCAGATTCTGAAAATCAGTTTAGAGCAATACGCTGTGATTTCCAACTTTGCTTGGGGAAATTAAGTCCTTGTCATCCCAGATTCTCCTTTCCCTTGCTTGAATGCTGTTAGAAAATAGAAGCATCTGGCAATTTAGTGTGATCCAAGTCTTTGATGTGGATAACAGGCATTTTCCACCTCTGTCGTCAGGCTCTAAGAATCCAAACGCACATATCAGTGCGCCAGTACTCGTTTTCACAATGGGATTATGACAGCATTATTGCACTTTACCGCATACAAATGTACCTCAAAGGAACAAACTCTTGTCTCTTGATGGTAAATGCCAGAGAGCAGGGTAGGAGTATTTCCCCTCCATTCCTGTAACAGAATTCAAACAATCAGGACTGATTTTTGGGTGTTTCTTCTTGAGGGAGTAATCCATAATTATCACTCCAGCTGCCATTCGCTTGAATGGAGCTTTCAGTCAAAAGGAGCTATCCACCCACGGTAGAGCACGCCTATTCCAGAGATTTCCCAAGGAGGCAGTGTGCTTTTCTCGATTTAGATTTGAACTATCAGAACATTACATCTGTGACTCCAGTGATTGCCCATACAAAGAGTGCGGGATCTCAGTGAGAAGACACAGTTCTCCTTAGGCAGAGGGAACATGGAGAAACAATCTAATCCTACTCGTGCAAATAATTCACAGAGTGAGCATGGAGTGCAGACCCACTCAGATTCTAAAAATCATTTTATAGCAACACGGTGTGAATTCCAACCTTTGCTTGGGGAGATGAAGGCCCTGATATCCCTGATACTCACTTTCACTTGCTTGGATGTTGCTAGAAAAGAGAGGCATCGGGAAATTAGGTGTGATCCAAGGCTTTGATGTGGAAACCAGGCATTTTGCACCTCTGTCTTCAGGCTCTAAGTGTAGAAACACACATAGAAGTGTGCCAGGACTCGTATTTCCAATGGGATTATGACATCATAATTGGACTTTCACTACCACAGAGAAATGTACCCTAAAGGAACAAATTCTTGCCTCCTGACAGTAAACGACAAACAGCAGGGTAGTAGTCATTTCCACTCCATTCCTGAAACTGACTTCACAAAAAGCAGGTCTGAGTTTGGGTGTTTTTCTTTGAGGGATTAATCTATTAATATCACTCCAGTTGCCATTCGCTTGAATGGAGTGTGTGGTCAAAAGGAGATATCCACCCGTGGAATAGCACTCCTATTCCAGAGATTTCTCAAGGAGGCAGTGTGCTTTTCTCGATTCAGGTTTGAACCATCAGAACATTAAGTCTGTTTCTCCAGAGTTTTGCTATACAAAGAGTGCAGGATTTCAAGGAGAAGCCACAGTTTTCCTTAGGCAGAGGCAACATGGAGAAACAATCTGTTCCTACTCTTGCCAACAATGCACAGAGTGAAAATGGAGTACAGTCCCACTCATATACTGAAAATCATTTTATTGCAACACGGTGTAAATTCCAGCTTTTGCTCTTGGAGATTCAGCCTCTGATATCCCTTATTCTCCCTTTCGCTTGCTTGGATGTTGCTTGAAATGAGAGGCATCTTGCAATTATTTGTAATCCAAGCTTTTGATGTGCAAAACAGGCATTTTCCACCTCTGTCTTCAGACTCTAAAGCTCCAAACCCATATAGCAGTGCACCTGGACGTGTTTCTACCAAGGGATTTTGACGTCATAATTGGACTTTCACTACGGCAGATAAAGGAAGGCTAAAGGAACAAATTTGTGAGTCCTGGCAGTAAACATCTAAGAGTAGGGAGGTGCTAATTTCCACTCCGTCCCTCAAATTGACGTCACAAAAGCAGGCTGAGCTCCAGGATTTTCTCTTTCAGCAAGTAATCTAAGAATATAACTAAAGCTGCCTTTCGCTTGAATGGAGCTTGTGGTCAAAAGGAGATATCCTGCCGTGGGATAGTACTCCTAACTGAATGATTTCCGAAGGAGGCATTGTGCTTTTTCTCCATTCAGATTCTAACCTTCAGAACATTACGTCTCTTTCTCCACTATTTGCCCGTAAAAAGAGTGCGGGATTTCAATAATCAGGCAGAGTTCTCCTCAGGCACAGGGAACATGGAGAATCAATCTGTTCCTACTCTTGAAAATAATTCACAGATTGAGCAGGGAGTACCATCCCAATCAGATTCTGAAAGACATTTTATAGCAACATGGTGAGAATTCCAATTATTGCTAGGGGAGATGAAGACCCTGACATCCCTGCTACTCAATTTCACTTGCTTGGATGTTGCTAGAAAAGAGAGGCATATGAAAATGAGGTGTGATCCAAGCCGTTGATGTGGATAACAGGCATTTTCCACCTCTGTCTTCAGGCTCTAAGGGTCAAAACACACATAGCAGTGCACCAGGACTCGTTTTTACAATGGGATTATGACATCATAAATGGACATTCACTAAGGCAGACAAACGCACCCTAAATGAACAAACTCTTGCCTCCTGACGGTACAGGCCAAAGGGCAGTTTAGTAGTCATTTTCACTCCTTTCGTGAAACTGAGTTCACGAAAAGCAGGTCTGAGTTCCGTGTGTTTCTCCTTGACGGAGTAATCTATAAATATCACTCCAGCTGCCATTCGCTTGAATGGAGCATGCGGTCAAAACGAGATATCCACCCATGGAATAGCACATCTATTCCGGAGGTTTCCAAAGGAAGCAGTGTGCTTTTCTCGATTCAGATTCGAACCATCAGAACGTTACTTCTGTTTCTCCAGGGTTTGCCCATACAAAGAGTGCTGGATTTCAATGAGAATCCAGAGTTCTCCTTAGGCAGAGGGAACATGGAAAAACAATCTGTTCCTACTCGTGCAATCAATAAATGGAGTGAACATGGAGTAGAGTCCCACTCAGATTCTGAAAATAATTTTAGAGCAACACGGTGTGAATTCCAGCTTTTGCTCGTGGAGATTAAGCCTCTGATATCACTGCTTCTCCCTTTTGCATGCTTGGATGTTTCTAGAAAACAGAGGCATCTTTCAATTAGGTGTAATCCAAGACTTTGATGTGGATAACAGGCATTTCCCACCTCTTTCTTCAGTCTCTAAGGTACAAGCACACATAGGTGTGCAAAAGGACTCATTTTTACAATGGGATTATGACATCATCATTGGACTTTCACTACCACAGAGAAACGCACCCTAAAGGAGCAAACACTTGCTTCCAGACGGTAAACACCAAAGAGCAGGGTAGTAGTAATTTCCAATCCACTCCCAAAACTGACTTCACAAAATCAGGTCTGAGTTCCGGGTGTTTCTCCTTGAGTGAGTAATCTATAAATATCACTCCAGTTGCCATTTGCTTGAATGGAGCATGCAGTCCAAAGGAGATATCCACCAGTGGAATAGCACTCCTATTCCAGAGATTTCCATAGGAGGCATTGTGCTTTTCTCAATTCAGATTCGAACCATCAGAATATTGTCTGTTTCTCCAGCGTTTGCCCATGCAAGGAGTGCAGGATTTCAATGAGAAGCCACAGTTCTCCTTAGGTAGAGGGAACATGGAGAAAAAATCTGGTCCTACTCATGCAAAAAATGCACGGAGTGAACATGGAGTACAGTCCCACGCAGACTCAGAAAATCATTTTATAGCAACACGGTGTGAATTCCAGGTTTTGCTCATGGAGATTCAGCATCTAATATCCCTTATTCTCCCTTTAGATTGCTTGGATATTGCTTGAAATGAGAGGCATCTTGCAGGTAGGTGTAATCCAAGCCTTTGATGTGGCAAACAGGCATTTTCCACCTTTGTCTTCAGGCTCTAACGCTCCAAACACACATAGCAGTGCACCAGGACTCGTCTCTTCCAAGGGATTGTGACTTTATAATTGGACTTTCACTACCGCAGATAATGGAAGTCTAAAGGAACAAATTCATGTGTCCTGGAGGTAAACGTCTAAGAGTAGGGAGGTGCTAATTTCCACTCCGTCCCTCAAACTGACTTCACAAAAGCAGGTCTGAGTTCCAGGATTTTCGCTTTCAGGGAGTAATCTACGAATATCACTCCAGCTCCCTTTCGCTTGAATGGAGCTTGTGGTCAAAAGTAGATATCCTCCCGTGGGTTAGCACTCCTGACTGAATGATTTCCAGAGGATTCATTATGCTTTTCTCCATTCAGATTCTAACATTCAGAACATTACATCTCTTTCTCCACCATTTGCCTGTAAAAAGAGTGCGAGATTTCTATAATCAGGCAGAGTTCTCCTCAGGCACAGGGAACATGGAGAATCAATCTGTTCCTACTCTTGAAAATAATTCACAGATTGAGCAGGGAGTACCGTCCCACTCAGATTCTGAAAAACATTTTATAGCAACATGGTGTGAATTCCAAATTTTGCTAGGGGAGAAGTAGCCCCTGATAACCCTGCTACTCACTTTCCTTTGCATGGATGTTGCTAGAAAAGAGAGGCCTCTGGAAATTAGGTGTGTCCCAAGCCTTTGTTGTGGATAACAGGCATCTTCCACCTCTGTCTTCAGGCTCTAGTGCTCCAAACACACATAGCAGTGCACCAGGACTCGTTTCTACCAAGGGATTGTGACGTCATATTTGGACTTTCACTACCGCACATAAAGGAAGTCTAAAGGAACAAATTCTTGCGTCCTAGAGGTAAACAGCTAAGAGCAGGGAGGTGGTAATTTCCACTCCGTCCCTCAAACTTACTTTGCCAAAACAGGTCCGAGATCCAGGATTTTCTTTTTCATGGAATAATCTATGAATATCACTCCAGCTTCCTTTTGCTTGAATGGAGCATGTGGTCGAAAGGAGATATCCGCCCATGGGATAGCACTCTTAACCGAGGGATTTCCGAATGAGGCATTGTGTTTTTCTCGATTCAGATTCTAACCTTCAGAACATTACGTCTCTTTCTCCACCATTTGCCCGTAAAAGGAGTGCAGGATTTCAATAATCAGGCAGAGTTCTCCTCAGGCACAGTGAACATGGAGAATCAATCTGTTCCTACTCTTGAAAATAATTCACAGATTGAGCTGGGAGTACCTTCACACTCAGATTCGGAAAGACATTTTATAGCAACAGGGTGTGAATTCCAACTTTTGCTTGGGGAGAAGAAGCCCCTGATATCCCAGCTACTCACTTTCACTTGCTTGGATGTTGCTAGAAAAGAGAGGTATCTGGAAATTAGGTGTGATCCAAACATTTGATGTAGATAACAGGCATTTTGCACCTCTGTCTTCAGGCTCTTAGGGTCGAAAAACATATAGCAGTGCATCAGGACTCGTTTTTACAATGGGAATATGACATCGTAATTGGACTTTCACTACCGCAGACAAACGTACCCTAAAGGAACAAACTCTTGCCTCCTGAAGGTAAACACCAAAGAGGAGGGTAGTAGTAAATTCCACTCCATCCCTGATACTGACTTCACAACAATCAGGTCTGTGTTCTGGGTGTTTTTCCTTGTGGGAGTAATCTATAAATATCACTGCAGCTGCCATTCGCTTGAATGGAGCTTGTGGTCCAAAGGAGATCTCCACCTGTGCAATAGCACTGCTATTAAAGAGATTTCCGAAGGAGGCCTTGTGCTTTTCTCAATTCAGATTGGAACCATCAGAACATTACGCCTGTTTCTCCAGGGTTTGCCCATACAAAGAGTGTCGGATATCAATGAGAATCCAGAGTTCTCCATAGGCAGAGGGAACATGGAGAAACAATATGTTCCTACTCATGCAAATAATGCACAGAGTGAGCATGGAGTACAGTCCCACTCACATTCTGAAAATCCTTTTATAGCAACACCGTGTGAATTCCTGCTTTTGCTCGTGGAGATTAAGCCTCTGATATACCTCATTCTCCCTTTTGCTTGCTTCGATGTTACCAGAAAAGAGAGGCATCTTTATATGAGGTGTAACCAAGCCTTTGATGTTGAAAACATGCAATTTCCACCACTATCTTCAGGTTCTAACGCTCCAAACACACATAGCAGTGCACCAGGACTCATTTCTACCAATGGACTGTGATGTCATAATTGGACTTTCACTTCTGCAGATAAAGAATATCTAATGGAACAAATTCTTGCGTGCTGGAGGTAAATGGCTAATAGCAGGGAGGTGCTACTTTCCACTCCATCCCTCAAATTGACATCAAAAGATGCAGGTCTGAGTTCCAGGTGTATCACTTAGAGGGAATAATCTATGAATATCACTCCAGCTCCCTTCCGCTTGAATGGAGCTTGTGGTCAAAAGGAGATATCCCCCCATGGGATCACACTCCTAGTTGAGAGATTTTCGAAGGAGGCATTGTGCTTTTCTCGATTCAGATTCTATCCTTCTGATCATTACGTCTCTTTCTCCACCATTTGCCCGTACAAAGAGTGTGGGATTTCAATAATCAGGCAGAGTTCTCTTCAGGCACAGGGAACATGGAGAATCAATCTGTTCCTACTCTTGAAAATAATTCACAGATTGAGCAAGGAGTACCGTCCCACTGAGATTCTGAAAGACATTTTATAGTACCACGGTGTGAATTCCAACTTTTGCTTGGGGAGATGAAGCCGCTGATATCCCAGCTACTCACTTTCACTTGCGTGGAGGTTGCTAGAAAGGAGAGGCATCTGGCAATTAGGTGAGATCCAAGCCTTTCATGTGGAAAACAGGCATTTTTCACCTCAGTCTTCAGGCTCTAACCGTCCGAACACACACAACAGTGTGCCAGGACTTGTTTCTACAGTGGGATTACGATGAAATAATAGGACTTTCACTACCACAGGCAAAGGTAGTCTAAAAGAACAAACTCTTGCGTCCTTTCGTTAACCAGCTAAGAGCTGTTAGGTGGTAATTTCCACTCTGTTTCTCCAACTGACTTCATAAGAAGCAGGTCATAATTGCAGGTGTTTGTATTTGAGGCAGTATTCTATGAATATCACTTCAGGTGCCATTGGCTTAAGTGCAGCTTGTGGTCACAAGGATATATCCACCCATGGAATAGCACTCCTAGTAGAGAGATTATCGAAGGAGGCACTGTGCTTCTTTGGATGCAGTTTCTAACCTTCAGAACATTACGTCTGTTTCTCCAAATTTTGACCGGACAAAGAATGCGAAATTCCAAAGTGAAGAAAGAGTTCTGCTCAGGCACAGGGAACATGGAGAATCAATCTGTTCCTACTCTGGCAAATAAGGCACAGAAAGAGCAGGGAATACAGACCTTCTGAGATTCTATAAATCAGTTTATAGCAACACGGTGTGAGTTCCAATTTTTGCTTGGGGTGATTAAGTCCTTATTATCCCAGATACTCTGTTTCCCTTGCTTGGATGTTTCTAGAAAATAGAGGCATCTCGCAATTAGGTGTAATCCAAGCCTTTGATGTGGATAATAGGCATTTCCCACCTCTTTCTTCAGTCTCTAACGTTACAAACACACATAGCAGTGCAGCAGGACTCATTTTTACAATGGGATTATGACATCATAATTGGACTTTCACTACCACAGAGAAACGCACCCTAAAGGAACAAACTGTTGCCTCCTGATGGTAAACGCCAAAGGGCAGGGTAGTAATTTTCACTGCATTCCTGAAACTGACTTCACAAAAATCAGGTCTGAGTTCTGGGTGTTTCTCTTTGAGGGAGTAATCTATATATATATCACTCCAGCTGCCATTCGCTTGAATGGAGCGTGCAGTCCAAAGGAGATATCAACCCGTGGAATAGCATTCCTATTCCAGAGATTTCCAAATGAGGCAGTGTGCTTTTCTCGATTCAGATTCAAACCATCAGAATATTACGCCTGTTTCTCCAGCGTTTGTCCATGCAAAGAGTGCAGGATTTCAATGAGAAGCGACAGGTATCCTTAGGCAGAGGGAACATGGAGAATCAATCAGTTCCTACTCATGCAAATACATGGAGTGAACATAGAGTATAGTCCCACGCAGATTCTGAAAATCATTTTATAGCAACACGGTGTGAATTCCAGATTTTGGAATTCACATGATTCTCATGGAGATTCAGCCTCTGATATCCCTTATTCTCCCTTTCCCTTGCTTGGATGTTGCTTGAAACGGGAGGTATCTTGCAATTAGGTGTAATCCAAGCTTTTGATGTGGAAAACAGGCATTTTCCATATTTGTCTTCAGGCTCTAACGCTTCAAACACACATAGCAGTGCACCAGGACTCGTCTCTTCCAAGCGATTGTGACGATATAATTGGACTTTCACTACCGCAGATAAAGGAAGTCTAAAGGAACAAATTCGTGCGTCCTGGAGGTAAACGTCTAAGAGTAGGGAGGTGCTAATTTCCACTCCGTCACTCAAACTAACTTCACAAAACCAGGTCTGAGTTTCAGGATTTTCGCTTTCAGGGAGTAATCTACGAATATCACTCCAGCTCCCTTTCGCTTGAATGGAGCTTGTGGTCAAAAGTAGATATCCTCCCGTGGGTTAGGACTCCTAACTGAATGATTTCCAGAGGATTAATTGTGCTTTTCTCCATTCAGATTCTAACCTTCAGTACATTACTTCTCTTTCTCCACCATTTGCCTGGAAAAAGAGTGAAGGATTTCAATAATCAGGCAGAGTTCTCCTCAGGCACAGGGAACATGGAGAATCAATCTGTTCCTACTCTTGAAAATAATTCACAGATTGAGCAGGGAGTACCATTCCACTCAGATTCTGAAAGACATTTTAGAGCAACACGGTGTGAATTGCAAATATTGCTAGGGGAGATGAAGCCCCTGATATCCCTGCTACTCAATTTTACTTGCTTGGATGTGGCTAGAAAAGGGAGGCATCGGAAAATTAGGTTTGATCCAAGCCTTTGATGTGGATAACAGGAATTTTCCAATTCTGTCTTCAGGATCTAAGGGTCAAAACACATAGCAGTGCACCAGGACTCGTTTTTTACAATGGTATTATGACATAATAATTGGACTTTCATTAACGCAGACAAACGTTCCCTAAATGAACAAACTCTTGCCTCCTGACAGTAAACACCAAAGAACAGTTTAGTAGTCATTTCCACTCCATTCCTGAACCTGACTTCACAAAAAGCAGGTCTGAGTTTCAGGGGTTTTTCCTTCAGGGGTTAATATATAAATATCACTCCAGCTGCCGTTCGCTTGAATGGAGCGTGCGGTCAAAAGGAGATATCCACCCGTGGAATACTACATCTATTCCGGAGATTTCCAAAGGAGGCAGTGTGCTTTTCTCGATTCAGTTTCAAACCATCAGAACACTACTTCTGTTACTCCAGGGTTTGACCATACCAAGAGTGCAGGATTTCAATAAGAATCCAGAGTTCTCCTTAGGCAGAGGTAACATGGGAAAAAAATCTGTTCCTACTCGTGCAAACAATGCACGGAGTGAACATGGAGTACAGTCCCACTCAGATTCTGAAAATCATTTTATAGTAACACGTTGTGAATTCCAGGATTTGCTCGTGGAGATTCAGCCTCTGATATCCCTTGTTCTCCCTTTAGCTTGCTTGGAAGTTGCTAGAAATGAGAGGCATCTACCACTTGGTGTAATCCCAGCCTTTGATGTGGAAAACAGGCATTTTTCATCTATGTCTTCAGGCTCTAATGCTCCAAACACACATAGCAGTGCACCAGGACTCGTTTCTACCAAGGGATTGTGACATCCTAATTGGACTTTCACAACCGCAGATAAAGGAAGTCTAAAGGAACAAATTCTTGCATCCTGGCGGTAAACAGCTAAGAGCAGGGAGGTGCTAATTTCCACTCCGTCCCTCACACCGACTTCAGAAGAGCAGGTCTGAGATCCAGGATTTTCTCTTTCATGGAGTAATCTATGAATATCACTCCAGCTGCCTTTCACTTGAATGGAGCTTGTGGTCCAAAGGAGATATCCTCCCTTGGAATAGCACTCCTAACCGAGGGATTTCCCAAGGAGGCATTGTGCTTTTCTCGATTCAGATTCTAACCTGCAGAACATTACATCTTTTTCTCCACCATTTGCCCATAAGAAGAGTGCAGGATTTCAATAATCAGGCAGAGTTCTCAGGCACAGTGAACATGAAGAATCAATCTGTTCCTACTCTTGAAAATAATTCACAGATTGAGCAGTGAGTACCGTCTCTCTCAGATTCTGAAAAACATTTTATAGCAACACGGTGTGTGTTCCAAATTTTGCTTGGGGAGATGAAGCCCCTGATATCACTCCTACTCACTTTCCCTTGCTTGGATGTTGCTAGAAAAGAGAGGCACCTGGAAATTAGGTGTGATCCAAGCCTTTGATGGGTATAACAGGCATTTTCCACCTCTGTCTTCAGGCTCTAATGGTCGAAACACACATAGCAGTGCAGCAGGACTCGTTTTTACAATGGGATTATGATATCATAATTGGACTTTCACTAAAACAGACAAACGTTCACTAAAGGAACAAACTCTTGCCTCCTGATGGTAAATGCCAAAGAGCAGGGTAGTAGTAAATTCCACTCCGTTCCTGAAACAGACTTCACAAAAATCAGGTCTGTGTTCCAGGTGTTTTTCCTTGTGGGAGTAATCAATAAATATCACTCTAGCCGCCATTCACTTGAATGGAGCTTGGGGTCCAAAGGAGATATCCACCCGTTCAATAGCACTCCTATTAAAGAGATTTCTGAAGGAGGCCATGTGCTTTTCTCCATTCAGATTCGAACCATCAGAACTTTACATATGTTTCTCCAGGGTTTGCCCATACAAAGAGTGTGGGATTTTAATGACAAGCCACAGTTCTCTTTAGGCAGAGGGAAAATGGAGAAACAATCTGTCCCTACTCCTGCAAATAATGCAAAGAGTGAGCATGGAGTACAGTCCCACTCACATTCTGAAAATCATTTTATAGCAACATGGTGTGAATTCCAGCTTTTGCTCCTGGAGATTAAGCCTCTGATATCCCTCATTCTCCCTCTAGCTTGCTTCGATGTTGCTAGAAAAGAGAGGCATCTTTCAATGAGCTGTAATCCAAGCCTTTGATGTTGAAAACATGCATTTTCCACCTCTGTCTTGAGGTTATAACACTTCAAACATACATAGCAGGGCACCAGGACTCATTTCAACCAATGGACTCTGACGGCATAATTGTACTTCCACTACCGCAGATAAAGGACATCTAATGGAACAAATTCTTGTGTGCTGGAGGTAAATGGCTAAGAGCAGGGAGGTGCTACTTTCCACTCCATCCCTCAAACTTACACCAAAAGATGCAGGTCTGACTTCCAGGTGTTTCTCTTAGAGGGAGTAATCTAAGATTATCATTCCAGCTGCCTTCTGCTTGAATGGAGCTTGTGGTCAAAAGGAGATATCCACCCATGGACTAGCATTCCTAGTAGAGAACTTTCCGAAGGAGGCAGTGTGCTTCTTTCTATGCAGTTTCTAACCTTTACAACATTATGTCTGTTTCTCCAAAATTTGACCGGCCAAGGAGTGTGGGATTCCAGTGTGAAACCAGAGTTCTGCTCAGGCACAGGGAACATGGAGAATCAATCTGTTCCTACTCTGGCAAAGAAGGCACAGAAATAGCAGGGAATACAAACCTACTCAGATTCTAATAATCATTTTACAGCAACACGGTGTGAATTCCAACTTGCTTGGGGTGATTAAGTCCTTATTATCCCAGATACTCCATTTCCCTTGCTTGAATGTTTCTAGAAAATAGAGGCATCTGGCAATTAGGTGTAATCCAAGCCTTTGATGTGGATAACAGGCATTTCCCACCACTTTCTTCAGTCTCTAAGGTTACAAACACACATAGCAGTGAGGCAGGACTCATTTTTACAATGGGATTATGACATCATAATTGGACTTTCACTATCACAGACAAACGCACCCTAAAGGAACAAACTCTTGCCTCCTTACGGTAAATGCCAAAGAGCAGGGTAGTAGTAATTTCCACTGCGTTCTTGAAACTGAATTCACAAAATGCAGGTCTGAGTTTCAGGTGTTTCTCTATGAGGAAGTAATATATATATATATATATATATATATATATATCACTCCAGCTGCCATTCACTAGAATGGAGTTTGCAGTCAAAAGGAGATATCCACCCGTGGCATAGCACTCCTATTCCAGAGATCTCCAAATGAGGCAGAGTGCGTTCTTGATTCAGATTCGAACCATCAGAATATTATTTCTGTTGCTCCAGCGTTTGCCCATACAAAGAGTGCAGAATTTCAACGAGAAGCCACAGTTCTCCTTAGGCAGAGGTAAAGTGGAGAAACAAATTGTTCCTACTCGTTCAAACAATGCAAGGACTGAACATGGAGTACAGTCCCACACAGATTCTGAAAATCATTTTATAGAAACACGGTGTGAATTCCAAATT
Source organism: Thryonomys swinderianus (assembly GCA_004025085.1). NCBI lineage: Eukaryota > Metazoa > Chordata > Mammalia > Rodentia > Thryonomyidae > Thryonomys > Thryonomys swinderianus. The sequence continues at coordinate 34,661 of PVIC010001085.1, forward strand.
TTGCTCATGGAGATTCAGCCTCTGATATCCCTTATTCTCCCTTTTGCTTGCTTGGATGTTGCTTGAAACGGGAGGTATCTTGCAATTAGGTGTAATCCAAGTTTTTGATGTGGAAAACAGGCATTTTCCACCTTTGTCTTCAGGCTCTAACGCTCCAAACACACATAGCAGTGCACCAAGACTCGTTTCTTCCAAGGGATTGTGACGTTATAATTCGACTTTCACTACCACAGATAAAGGAAGTCTAAAGGAACAAATTCGTGCATCCTGAAGGTAAACGTCTAAGACCAGGGAGGTGCTAATTTCCACACTGTCCCTCAAACTGACTTCACAAAAGCAGGTCTGAGTTCTAGGATTTTCTATTACAGGGAGTAATCTACGAATATCACTTCAGCTGCCTTTTGCTTGAGTGGAGCTTGTGGTCAAAAAGAGATATCCTCCCGTTGGATATCACTCCAAACCGAATGATTTCCGAAGGAGGCATTGTGCTTTTCTCCATTCAGATTCTAACCTTCAACACATTATGTCTCTTTCTCCACACTTTGCCCGTACAAAAAGTGTGGGATTTCAATAATCACGCAGAGTTCTCAGGCACATGGAACATTGAGAATCAATCTGTTCCTACTCTTCAAAATAATTCACATATTCAGTAGGGAGTGCCATCCCACGCAGACTCTGAAAGACATTTTAGAGCAGCACAATGTGAATTCCAACCGTTGCGTGGGGAGATGAAGCCCCTGATATCCCTGCTACTCACTTTCACTTGCTTGGATGTTGCTAGAAAAGAGAGGCACCTGGAAATTAGGTGTGATCCAAGCCTTTGATGTGGGAACCGGGCATTTTGCACCTCTGTCTTCAGGCTCTAAGGGTCGAAACACACATACCGGAGTGCCAAAACTCATTTTTACAATGGGATTATGACATCATGATTGGACTTTCACAACCGCAGACAAACGAACCCTAAAGGAACCTACTCTTGCCTCCTGACAGTAAAGTCCAAAGAGCAGGATAGTAGTAATTTCCACTCCGTTCCTGAAACTGACTTCACAAAAAGCAGGTCTGAGTTCCGGGTGTTTCCCTTTGAGGGAGTAATCTATAAATATCACTCCAGCTGCCATTTGCTTGAATGGAGCATGTGGTCAAAAGGAGATATCCACCCGTGGAATAGCACTCCTATTCCAGTGATTTCCAAAGGAGGCAGTGTGTTTTCTCAATTCAGATTCGAACCATCAGAACATTACGACTGTTTCTCCAGGGTTTTTCCATACCAAGTGTGCAGGATTTCAGTGAGAAGCCACAGTTCTCCTTAGGCAGAAAAAAAAAACATGGAGAAACAATCTGTTCCTACTCATGCAAACAATGGACAGAGTGAACATGGAGTACACTCCAACTCAGATCCTGAAAATTATTTTTTTACAACACGGTGTAAATTCCACCTTTTGCTGTTGGAGATTCAGCCCCTGATATCCCTTATTCTCCCTTTCGCTTGCTTGGATGTTGATAGAAACAAGAGGTATCTTGCAATTAGGTGTAATCCAAGCATTTGATGTGGAAAACATGCATTTTCGACCTCTGTCTTCAGGCTCTAATGCTCCATACACACATAGAAGTGCACCAGGACTCGTTACTTCCAAGGGATTGTGACGTCGTAATTGGACTTTCACTACCACAGATAAATGAAGTGTAAATTAACAAATTCGTGCTTCCTGAAGGTAAATGTCTAAGAGCAGGGAGGTGCTAATTTCCACTCCGTCCCTTAAACTGACTTCACAAAAGCAGGTCTGAGTTCCAGGATTTTCTGTTTCAGGGAGTAATCTACAAATATCACTCCAGCTGCCTTTTGCTTGAATGGAGCTTGTGGTCAAAAGAAGATATCCCCCTGTGGGATAGCACTCCTAGTCGAGAGATTTCCAAAAGAGTCATTGTGCTTTTCTCCATTCAGATTCTAACCTTCACAACATTCCACCTTTTTCTCCACCATTTGCCCCTAAAAATAGTGCGGGATTTCAATAATCATTCTGAGTTCTCCTCAGTCACAGGGAACATGGGGAATAAATCTGTTCCTACTCTTGAAAATAATTAACAGATTCAGCATGGAGTACCGTCCCACTCAGATTCTGAAAGACATTTTAGAGCAACACGGTGCAAATTACAAATTTTGCTAGGGGAGATGAAGCCTCTGATATCCCTGCTACTCAATTTCACTTGCTTGGATGTTGCTAGAAAAGAGAGGCACCTGGAATTAGGTGTGATCCAAGCTTTTGACGTGGATAACAGGCATTTTCCACCTCTGTCTTCAGGCTCTAAGAGTCGAAACACACATAGCAGTGTGCCAGGACTCGTTTTTACAATGGGATTATGACATCATAAATGGACATTCACTAAGGCAGACAAACGTACCCGAAATGAACAAATGCTTGCCTCCTGACAGTAAACACCAAATAGCATTTTAGTAGTCACTTCCACTCCATTCCTGAAACTGACTTCACAAAAAGCAGGTCTGAGTTCCGGGTGTTTCTCCTTGAGGGAGTAATCTATAAATATCACTTCAGCTGCAATTAGCTTGAATGAAGTGTTCTGTCAAAAGGAGATATCCACCAGTGGAATAGCACATCTATTCCAGAGATTTCCGAAGGAGTTAGTGTGCTCTTCTCCATTCAGATTTGAACCAGCAGAACATTACCTGTGTTTCTCCAGGATTTGCCCATACAAAAGGTGTAGGATTTCAATGAGAAGCCACAGTTCTCCTTAGCCAGGGGGAACATGGAAAACAAACTGTTCCTACTCGTGCAAACAATGCACAGAGTGAACATGGAGTACAGTTCCACTCAGATTCTGAAAATAATTTTATAGCAACACGCTATGAATTCCAGCTTTTGCTCGGGGAGATTCAGCCTCTGATATCCCTTCTTCTCCCTTTAGCTTGCTTGGATGTTGCTAGAAAGGACCGGCAACTTGCAATTAGGTGTAATCCAAGACTTTGATGTGGAAAACAGGCATTTTCCACATTTGTCTTCAGGCTCTAACGCTCCAAACACACATAGCAGTGCACCAGGACTCGTTTCTCCCAAGGTATTGTGACGTCATAATTGGACTTTCACTACCACAGATAAAGGAAGTCTAAAGGAACAAATTATTGCATCCTGGAGGTAAATGGCTAAGAGCAGGGAGGTGCTTATTTCCACTCCGTCCCTCAAACTGACTTCGTAAAAGCAGGTCTGCTATACAGGATTTTCTCTTTCATGGAGTAATCTACGAATATCACTCCAGCTACCTTTCACTTGAATGGAGCTTGTGGTTAAAAGGAGATATCCCCCCGTGGTATAGAACTGCTAACTGAGGGATTTCCGAAGGAGGCATTGTTCTTTTCTCAATTCAGATTGTAACCTTCAGAACATTACGTCTCTTTCTCTACCATTTTCCCGTAAAAAGAGTGTGGGATTTTAATAATCAGGCAGAGTTCTCCTCAGGCACAGGGAACATGGAGAATCAATCTGTTCCTACTCTTGAAAATAATTCACAGATTGAGCAGAGAGTACCGTCTCTCTCAGATTCTGAAAGTCATTTTAGAGCAACACGGTGTGAATTCCAAACTTTGCTTGGGGAGATGAAGCCCCTGATATCCCTGCTACTCACTTTCCCTGGCTTGGATGTTGCTAGAAAAGAGAGGCATCTGGAAATTACGTGTGACCCAAGACTTTGATGTGGATAACAGGCATTTTCCAACTCTGTCTTCAGGCTCTAAGGGTCGAAAAACACATAGCATTGTGCTACAGGCTCTAAGGGTTGAAACACACATAGCAGTGTGCCACGACTCGTTCTAACAATGGGATTATGACGTCATAATGGACTTTCACTAACGCAGACAAACGTACCCTAAAGGAACAATACTTGCCTCCTGACGGTAAGGGCCAAAGAGCAGGTTAGTAGTAATTTCCACTCCGTTCCTGAAACTGACTTCAAAGAAAGCAGGTCTGATTTCTGGGTGTTTCTCTTTGAGGGAGTAATCTATTAATATCACTCCAGCTGCCATTCGCTTGAATGGATCGTGCTGTCCAAAGGAGATATCCACCCATGGAATAGCACTCCTATTCCAGAGATTTCCAAAGGAGGCAGTGTGCTTTCCTCAATTCAGATTCGAACCATCAGAACATTACATCTGTTTCTCCAGGGTTTGCCCATACAAAGAGTGTGGGATTTCAATGAGAGGCCACAGTTCTCCTTAGACAGAGGGAACATGGAGAAACAATCAGTTCCTACTCGTGGAAACAATGCACAGAGTGAACATGGAGTACAGTCCCACTCAGATTCTGAAAATCATTTTATACCAAAGCGGTGTGAATTCCAGACTTTGCTCGTGGAGATTCAGCCTCTGATATCCCTTATTTTCCCTTATGCTCGACTGGATATTGCTAGAAACGAGAAGCATCTTGCAATTAGTTGTAATCCACGCCTTTGATGGGGAAACAGGCATTTTCCACCTTTGTCTTCAGGCTCTGATGCTCCAAACACACAGAGCAGTGCACCAAAGAATAATGACATCATAATTGGACTTTCACTACCACAGATAAAGGAAGTCTAAAGGAACAAATTCTTGTGTCCTGGAGGTAAATTGTAAGAGCAGGGAGATTCTAATTTCCACTCTGTCCCTCAAACTGACTTCAGAAGAAGCAGGTCTGAGTTATAGGAGTTTCCCTTTGAGGGAGTAATCTACGAATATCACTCCATCTGCCTTTCCCTGAATGGAGCTTGTGGTCAAAAGGAGATATAAACCCGTGGAATAGCACTCCTAATGGAGAGATTTTCCAAGCAGGCATTGTGCTATTCTCGATTCAGATTCTAACCTTCAGAACTTTACGATTCTTTCTCCACCCTTTGCCTGTACAAAGAGTGCGGGATTTCAAAAATCAGGCAGAGTTCTCCTCAGGCACAGGGAACATGGAGAATCAATCTGTTCCTACTCTGGAAAATAATTCACAGATTCAGCAGGGTGTACCGTCCCACTCAGATTCTGAAAGACATTTTAGAGCAACACGGTGTGAATTCCAACCTTAGTTTGGGGAGATGAAGCCCCTGATATCCCTGCTACTCATTTTCCCTAGGTTGGATGTTGCTAGAAAAGAGAGGAACCTGGAAATTAGGTGTGACCCAAGCCTTTGCTGTGGAAACCAGGCATTTTGCACCTCTGTCTTCAGGATCTAAGGGTCAAAACACACAGAGCAGTGTGCCAGGACTCGTTTTTACAATGGGATTATGACATCATAATTGGACTTTCGCTACCGCAGACAAACGTACCCTAAAGGAACGAACTCTTGCCTCCTGACAGTAAATGCCAAAGAGCAGGGTAGTAGTAATTTCCACTCCGTTCCTGAAACTGACTTCACAGTAAGCAGGTGTGAGTTCCGGGTGTTTCTCCTTGAGGGAGTAATCTATAAATATCACTCCAGCTGCCATTCGCTTGACTGGAGGGTGCAGTCAAAAGGAGATATCCACCCGTGAAATAGCACATCTATTCTGGAGATTTCAGAAGGAGGCAGTGTGCTTTTCTTGATTCAGATTCGAACCCTGAGAACATTACGTCTGTTTTTCCAGGGTTTGCCCATACAAAGAGTGCAGGATATCAATTAGAATCCAGAGTTTTCCTTAGCCCGAAAGAACATGGGAAAACAATCTCTTCCTACTCGTGCAAACAATGCATGGAGTGAACATGGAGTACAGTCCCACTCAGATTCTGAAAATCATTTTACCGCAACACCGTGTGAATTCTAGCTTTTGTTCATTGAGATTCAGCCTCTGATATCCCTTATTCGCCCTTTTCCTTGCTTGGATGTTGCTAGAAGTGAGAGGCATATTGCAATTAGGTGTAATCCAAGACTTTGATGTGGAAAACAGGCATTTTCCACATTTGTCTTCAGGCTCTAACGCTCCAAACACACATAGCAGTGCACCAGGACTCGTTTCTACCAAGGTATTGTAACGTCATAATTGGACTTTCACTACCGCAGATAAAGGAAGTCTAAAGGAACAAATTCTTGCGTCCTGGAGGTAAACGGCTAAGAGCAGGGAGGTGCTAAATTCCACTCCGTCCCTCAAACTGACTTCGCAAAAGCAGGCCTGATATCCAGGATTTTCTCTTTCATGGAGTAATCTACGAATATCACTCCAGCTGCCTTTCGCCTGAATGGAGCTTGTGGTTAAAAGGAGATATCCCCCCGTGGTATAGAACTCCTAACTGAGGGATTTCCGAAGGACGCATTGTTCTTTTCTCAATTCAGATTGAAACCTTCAGAACATTACGTCTCTTTCTCCACCATTTTCCCGCAAACAGAGTGCGGGATTTCAATAATCAGGAAGTGTTCTCAGGCACAGGGAACATGGAGAATCAATCTGTTCCTACTCTTGAAAATAATTCACAGATTGAGCAGGGAGTACCGTCCCACTCAGATTCTGAAAGACATTTTAGAGCAACACGGTGTGAATTCCAAACTTTGCTTGGGGAGATGAAGACCCTGATATCCCTGATACTCACTTTTCCTGGCTTGGATGTTGCTAGAAAAGAGAGACATCTGGAATTTCGTGTGACCCAAGCCTTTGATGTGGATAACAGGGATTTTCCACCTCTGTCTTCAGGCTCTAAGGGTCAAAACACACATAGCAGTGCACGACAGGCTCTAAGGGTTGAAACACACATAGCAGTGCACCACGTCTCGTTTTAACAATGGGATTATGACGTCATCATTGGACTTTCACTACCACAGACAAACATACCCTAAAGGAACAATCTCTTGCCTCCTGACGGTAAAGGCCAAAGAGCAGGTTAATAGTAATTTCCACTCTGTTCCTGAAAATGACTTCACAGAAAGCAGGTCTGAGTTCCGGGTGTTTCTCTTTGAGGGAGTAATCTATTAATATCACTCCAGCTGCCATTTGCTTGAATGGAGCGTGCGGTCCAAAGTTGATATCCACCCGTGGAATAGCCAGAGATTTCCAAAGGAGGCAGTGTGCTTTTCTCGATTCAGATTCGAACCATCAGAACATTACGTCTGTTTCTCCAGGGTTTGCCCATACAAAGAGTGCAGGATTTCAATGAGAAGCCACAGTTCTCCTTAAGCAGAGGGAACATGGAGAAACAATCAGTTCCTACTCGTGCAAACAATGCACAGAGTGAACATGGAGTACAGTCCCACTCAGATTCTGAAAATCATTTTATAGCAACACGGTGTGAATTCCAGCCTTTGCTCGTGGAGATTCAGCCTCTGATATCCCTTATTTTCCCTTATGCTCGACTGGATATTGTTAGAAACGAGAAGCATCTTGCAATTAGGTGTAATCCAAGCCTTTGATGGGGAAACAGGCATTTTCCACCTTTGTCTTCAGGCTCTGACGCTACAAACACACAGAGCAGTGCACCAAGACTCGTTTCTACCCAAAAATAATGACGTCATAATTGGACTTTCACTACCGCAGATAAAGGAAGTCTAAGGAACAAATTCTTGTGTCCTGGAGGTAAATTGTAAGAGCAGGGAGATGCTAATTTCCACTCTGTCCCTCAAACTGAATTCAGAAGAAGCAGGTCTGAGTTATAGGAGTTTCCCTTTGAGGGAGTAATCTACGAATATCACTCCATCTGCCTTTCCCTGAATGGAGCTTGTGGTCAAAAGGAGATATAAACCCGTGGAATAGCACTCCTAACGGAGAGATTTCCCAAGGAGGCATTGTGCTTTTCTCGATTCAGATTCTAACCTTCAGAACATTATGTCTCTTTCTCCACCCTTTGCCTGTACAAAGAGTGCGGGATTTCAAAAATCAGGCAGAGTTCTCCTCAGGCACAGGGAACATGGAGAATCAATCTGTTCCTACTCTGGAAAATAATTCACAGATACAGCAGGGTGTACCGTCGCACGCAGATTCTGAAAGACATTTTAGAGCAACACGGTGTGAATTCCAACCTTAGTTTGGGGAGATGAAGCCCCTGATATCCCTGCTACTCACTTTCCCTTGCTTGGATGTTGCTAGAAAAGAGAGGCACCTGGATTTAGGTGTGATCTAAGCCTTTGATGTGGAAACCAGGCATTTGCACCTCTGTCTTCAGGATCTAAGGGTCGAAACACACATAGCAGTGTGCCAGTACTCGTTTTTACAATGGGATTATGACATCATAATTGGACTTTCGCTACCGCAGACAAACGTACCCTAAAGGAACAAACTCTTGCCTCCTGACAGTAAACCCCAAAGAGCAGGGTAGCAGTAATTTCCAATTCGCTCATGAACCTGACTTCACAATAAGCAGGTGTGAGTTCTGGGTGTTTCTCCTTGAGGGAGTAATCTATAAATATCACTCCAGCTGCCATTCACTTGACTGGAGTGTGCGGTCAAAAGGTGATATCCACCCGTGAAATTGCACATCTGTTCTGGAGATTTCTGTAGGAGGCAGTGTGCTTTTCTCGATTCAGATTTGAACCATGAGAACATTACGTCTGTTTTTCCAGGGTTTGCCCATACAAAGAGTGCAGGATATCAATTAGAATCCAGAGTTCTCCTTAGCCAGAGGGAACAAGGAGAAACTATCTGCTCCTACTCATCCAAACAATGCACAGAGTGAACATGGAGTACAGTCCCACTCAGATCCTGAAAATCATTTTTTAGGAACACGGTGTGAATTCCAGCTTTTGCTCATGGAGATTCAGCCTCTGATATCCCTTATTCTCCCTTTCGCTTGCTTGGATGTTGTTAGAAATGAGAGGTATCTTGCAATTAGGTGTAATCCAAGCCTTTGATGTAGAAAACAAGCATTTTCCCCCTTTGCCTTCAGGCGCTAAAGCTCCAAAGAAACATAGCAGTGCACCAGGACTCCTTTCTACCCAGGGATAGTGACGTCATAATTGGACTTCCACTACTGCAGGTAAAGGAATTCTAAAGGAACAAATTCTTTTGTACTGGAGGTAAACAGCTAAAACCAAAGAGATGCTAATTTCCACTCCGTCCCTGGAATTGACTTCACAAGATGCAGGTCTGATTTCCAGGAGTTACTCTTTGAAGGAGTAATCTGCGAATATCACTCCAGCTGCCTTTCGCTTCAATGGAGCTTGTGGTCAAAAGGAGATATTCCCCCGTGGAATAGCACTCCTAGTCGAGACATTTCTGAAGTAGGCATTGTGCTATTCTCGATTCATATTCTAACCTTTAGAACATTGCGTCTCTTTCTCCACCATTTGCCCATAGAAATAGTGCGTGATTTCAGTAATCGGGCAGAGTTCTCCTCAGGCACAGGGAACATTGAGAATAAATCTTTTCCCACTCTTGGAAATAATTCACATATTGAGCAGGGAGCACCGTCACATTCAGATTCTGAAAGCCATTTTATAGGAACACTGTGTGAATTCCAAATTTTGCTTGGGAAGATGAAGCCCCTGATATTCCAGCTACTCTCACATTCTTGGATGTTGCTAGAAAAGAGTGGCTTCTACCAATTAGGTGTGATCCAAGGCTTTGATGTGGTAAACAGGCATTTTCCACCTCTGTCTTCAGGCTCTAACCGTCCAAACACACATAGCAGTGTGCCAGAACTCGTTTCTACAGCAGTTTTAAGACGTCATGATAGGACTTTCACTACCAGATACAAAGGTAGTCTAATGGAACAAACTGTTGCGTACTTGCGGTGAATGGCTAAGAGCTTGCAGGTGCTAATTTCCACTCTGTTCCTCAAACTGACTTCAAAAGAAGCAGGTCTAAGTTTCAGGTGTTTCTATTTGATGGAGTATTCTACGAATATCACTAAAGGGGCCACTGGCTTGCATGGAGCTTATGGTCACAAGAAGATATCCACCCGTGGAACAGCACTGCTAGTTGAGAGATTTCCAAAGGAGGCAATGTGTTTCTTTTGATGCATATTGTAACCTTCAAAACAGTATGTCTGTTTCTCCAAAATTGTAACAGAAAAAGAGTGTGAGATTCCAGCGTGAAGCCAGATTTGTGCTCAGGCACAGGGAACATAGAGAATCAATCTGATCCTATTTTGGCAAATAAGGCACAAAAGGAGCAGGGAATACAGACCTATTCAGATTCTGAAAATCAGTTTAGAGAAACGCGGTGCGAATTCAAACTTTTGCTGGGTGAGATTAAGTCCTTTTTATCCCAGATTCTCCCTTTCACTTGCTTGGATGTTGCTAGAAAATAGAGGCATCTGCCAATTAGTTGTGATCCGATACATTGATGTGGATAACAGGCATTATCCACCTCTGTCTTCAGGTTCTACGGGTCCAAACACACCTAGCAGTGTGCCATGACTCTCTTTTCAAAGGGGATTATGACATAATTTTACTTTCACTAACGCAGACAAACACACCCTAAATGAACAAATTCTTGCCTCCTGACGGTACATGCCAAAGAGCAGGGTAATAGTAATTTCCACTCCGTTCCTGAAACTAACTTCACAAAAAGCAGTTCTAAGTAACGGGTGTTTCTCTTTGAGTGAGTAATCTATAAATATCACTCCAGCTGCCATTCGCTTGAATGGAGCTTGTGGTCCAAAGGAGCTATCCACCCATGGCATACCACTCCTATTCCAGAGAGTTCTGAAGGAGGCAGTATGCTTTTCTTGATTCCGATTCGAGCCATCAGAACATTACGTTTGTTTCTCCAGGGTTTTCCCATACAAAGAGTGCGGGATTTCAATGAGAATCCAGAGTTCTCCTAAGGCAGATTGAACATGGAGAAAAAATTATTTCTACTCATGCAAATAATGCACAGATTGAGCATGGAATGCAGTTCTACTCATATTCTGAATATCATTACATAGCAACATGGTGTGAATTCCAGCTTTTGCTCATGGAGATGAAGCCTCTGATACCCCTTATTCTTTCGCTTGCTTCGATGCTGCTAGAAAAGAGAGGCATCTTTCAATTACGTGTAATCTGAGACTTTGATGTGGAAAACAGGCATTTTTCACCTCTGTCTTAAGGCTCTAATGCTCCAAACACACATAGCAGTGCACCAGGACTCGTTTCTACCAAGGGACAATGACCTCATCATTGGACTTTCACTACCGCAGATACAGGAATTGTAAAGGTTCAAATTCTTGCGTCTTTGAGGTAAACGTTTAAGAGGAGGGACGTGCTAATTTGCAATCTGTCCCTCACACAGACATCACAAGAAGCAGATCTGAGTTCCAGGTGTTTCTCTTTGTGGGGGTAATCTACGAATATCACTCCAGCTGTCTTTCGCTTGAATGGAGCTTGTGGTCAAAAGGAGATATCCACCCGTGGGATAGCACTCCTAGTTGAGAGATTTCCCAAGGTTGCATTGTGCTTTTCTCAATGCAGATTCTTAACTTTAGAACATTACGTCTCTTTCTCGACCATTTTCCCATAAAAAGAGTGCAGGATTTCAATGAAAGGCAGATTTCTCAGGCCTAGGGAATATGGAGAATTAATCTGTTCCTACTCTTGAAAATAATTCTCAGATTGAGCAGGGAGTACCGTCCCACTCAGATTATGAAAGACATTTTATAGCAACATGGTGTGAATTCCAACTTTTGCTTAGGGAGATGAAGCCACTGATATCCCAGCTACTCACTTTCACTTCCTTGGATGTTGCTAGAAAGTAGAGGCATCTGCAATTAGGTGTGATCCAAGCCTTTGATGTGCATAAGAGGCACTTTCCACCTCTGTCTTCAGGCTCTCAGGGTCCAAACACATGTAGCACTGCACCAGGACTCGTTTTTACAAAGTCCATAATTGGACTTTCACTACCGCAGACAAACGCACCCTAAAGGAACAAACTCTTGCCTCCTGACTGTAAACACCAAAGAGCAGTTTAGTAGTAACTTCCACTCCATTCCTGAACTTGACTTCACAAAAACATGTCTAAGTTCCAGGTGTTTCTCTTTGAGGAAGTAATCTATAAATATCAGTCCAGCTTCCATTTGCTGTATGGAGCTTGCATTCAAAAGAGATATCCACCCATGGAATTGCACTCCTATTCCAGAGATTTCCGAAGGAGGCATTGTGTTTTTCTCTATTCAGATTTGAACCATCAGAATATTACGTCTATTTCTCCAGTGTTTTCCCATACAAAGAGTGCGGGATTTCAATGAGAAGCCACAGTTCTCCTCAGACAGAGAGAACTTGGAGAAACAATATCTTCCTACTCGTGCAAATAATGCAGAGAGTGAGCATGGAGTACAGTCGCACTCAGAATATGAAAATCATTTTGTAGCAACACGGTGTGAATTCCAGCTTTTGCTCGTGGAGTTTAAGCCCCTGATATCCCTCATTCTCCCTTTCACTTGCTTAGATGTTGCTAGAAAAGAGAGGCATCTTTCAATGAGGTGTAATCCAAGCTTTTGATGTGGAAAACAGGCATTTTCCACCTCTGTCTTCAGGCTCTAATGCTCCGAACACACATAGCAGTGCACCAGGACTCTTTTCTACCAAGGGATTGTGACGTCATAATTGGACTTTCACTACCGCAGACAAAGTAAATCTAAAGGAACAAACTCTTTCATACTGGTAGTAAATGGCAAAGAGGAGGGAAGTGCTAATTTCCACTCCGTCCCTCAAAATTACTTCAGAAGAAACAGGTCTGAGTTCCAGGTGTTTCTCTTTGCGGGAGTAATCTATGAATATCACTCCAGCTGCCATTCGCTTTAATGGAGCTTGTGGTCAAAAGCAGATATCAACCCATAGGATAACCCTCCAGTGGAGAGATTTCCGAGGTAGGCAGTGTGCTTTTCTCGATTCAGATTACAACCATCAGAACATTACTTCTGTTTCTCCTCCATTTGCCAATGGAAAGAGTGTGGGATTTTTTTTAGGAGCCACAGTTCTCCTCTAGCAAAGGGAACATGGAGAATCAATCTGTTCCTCCTCTTGAAAATAATCCACAGAGTCAGCAGGGAATACAGTCCCACTCAGGTTCTGAAAATCAGTTTATAGCAAAACGGTGTGAATTTCTGCTTTTACTTGGGGAGATTAAGATCCTGGTATCTCAGATTTTCCATTTTACTTGCTTTTATTTGCCTAGAGTAGAAAGGAATGTTGCATTTAGGTGTAATCCAAGAACATGATGTGGAAAACTTGCATTTTATCCTCTGTCTTCAGGCTCTAACTTTCCAAACACACATAGCAGTGCTCCAGGAATGGTTTCTACAATGGCATTATGACGTCATAATTGGACTTTCACTACTGCAGAGAAAGGTAGTGTAAAGGAACAAACTCTTGCCTCCTGGCGGTAAATGGCAAAGAGCAGGGTTGTAGTAATTTCCACTCTGTTCCTGAAACTGACTTCACAAAAAGCAGCTCAGAGCTCCAGGTTTTGAGGGAGTAATCCATAAATATCACTTCAGTTGAAATTCGCTTGTATGGAGCTTGTGGTCATAAGGAGATGTCCACCTGTGGAAGAGCACTTCTATTCCAGAAATTTCCAAAGGTGGCAGTGTGTTTTCTCAATGCAGATTCTTACCATCAGAAAATTATGTCTGTTTCTCCAGGGTTTGCCCGTAAAGCGATGGCAGGATTTCATTGAGAAGCCATAGTTCTCCGTAGGCAGAGGGAACATGAAGAAACAATCTGTTGCTACTCATGCAAATAATTCACAGAGTGAGCAGGGAGTACAGTCCCACTCAGATTCTGAATATCAGTTAATAGCAACACAGTGTGAATTCCAGCATTTGCTGGGGGAGATTAAGCCTCTGATATACCATATTCTCCTTTTCGCTTGCTTGGATGCTGCTAGAAAAGAGAGGCATCTTGCAATTACGTGTAATCCAAGCCTGTGATGTGGAAAACAGGCATTTTCCACCTCTGTCTTCAGGCTCTAATACTCCAAACACACATAGCAGTGCACTAGGACTCATTTCTACAAAGGGATTAGGATGTCATAATTGGACTTTCACTACCGCAGACAAAGCAAGTCTAAAGGAACAAACTCCTGGTTCCTGGCAGTAAACGCCTAATTGCAGGGATGTGCTAATTTCCACTCCATCACTCAAACTTACTTCACAAGAAGCAGTTCTAAGTTACAGGTGTTTCTCTTTGAGGGAATAATCTAACAATATCACTCCAGCTGCCATTCGCTTGAATGGAGCTTGTGGTCAAAAGGAGATATCCTCCCGTGGGATAGCAGTCATAGTCGAGATATTTCCAAAGGAGGAAGTGTGCTTTTCACGTTTCAGATTCTAACCTTCAAAACATTACGCCTCTTTCTCCACCGTTTGCCCATACCAAGAGTTCGGGATTTTTGTAAGAAGCCACAGTTCTTCTCCGGCGCAGGGAACATGGAGAATCATTTTATTCCTACTCTTGCAAATAATCCACAGGGTGAGCAGGGAGTACAGTCCCACTCAGTTTCTGAAAATCAGTTTAGAGCAACACGGTGCGAATTCAAACTTTTGCTTGGGGAGATTAAGCACCTGCTATCCAAGATTCTGCATTTCACTTGCATTTATTTGGCTCGAAAAGTGAGGAATGTTGCATTTAGGTCTAATCCAAAAATATAATGTGGAAAACAGGCATTTTAAACCTCTGTCTTCAGGCTCTAACGGTCCAAACCCACATAAGCCATGACCCCAGACCCGTTTTTACAATGGGATTATGATGTCCTAATTAGACTTTCACTACCACAGACGATGGTACTCTAAAGGAAGAAACTCTTGCCTCCTGGCGGTTAATGGCAAAGAGCAGGGTTGTAGTAATTTCCACTCCATTCCTGAAACTAACTTCACACAAAGCAGGTCTGAGTTCCAGGTGTTTCTCTTTGGCGGTGCAATCTATGAATATAACTCCAGCTGTCATTTGCTTGAATAGAACTTGTGGTCAGAAGGAGATATCCAGGGCCAGAGGGTTCACTCAGTGGTCCCGGCACCTGTTGGGAAAGCACAAGTCCCTGAGTTCAATCCTGGGTAACCACATACAATGTTGGGCATGGAAACTCACACCGACCAGCAATCAATACCACATACTATGGTGCGGGGTGTGGTGGCTCAAGCCTGTAATCCCAGCACTGGTGGGGCAGAGACAGGAGGATTGCTGAGTTCAAGGTTTGCCTGGGCAACATAGTGAGATCAGAGCCAGCCTGAAATGCAAAGCAAGACCCTGTCGCAAAAAAAAAAAAAAAAAAAAATGGAGATATCCACTCTAGGAATAGCACTACTACTACACAAATTTCCGAAGAAGGCAGTGTGCTTTTCTCAATTCAGATTCTAGAAATCAGAACATCACATCAGTTTCTCCATCGTTTGCACATACAAACATTGCGGGATTTTAATAAGAAACGAAAGCTCTCCTCCATCACAGGAAACATGGAGAATCAATTTGTTCCTACTCTTGAAAATAAGGCATAGAGTGAACAGGGAGTACATTCACACTCAGATTCTGAAAATTAGTTTATAACTACACTGTGTGAATTCAAGGTTTTGCTTAGGGAGATTAACCACCTGGTATCCCAGATTCTCCATTTCACTTGCTTGTATTTGGCTAGAAAATAGAGGCATGTTGCAAGTAGGTATGATCCAAGAATTTGATGTGGAGAACAGGTACTTTCCACCTCTGTCTTCAAGCTCTAACTGTCCAAACACATATAGTAGTGTGCCATGACTCATTTCTACAACGGAATTATGATGTCATAATTGGACTTTCACTACTGCAGACAAAGGTAGTGTAAAGGAACAAACTCATGCCTCCTGGCGATAAACGCCGAAGAGCAGCGTGGTAGTAATTTCCTCTCTGTTCCTGAAACTGACTTCACAAAAAGCAGGTCTGAGGTCCAGGTGTTTCTCTTTGAGGGAGTAATCTATAAATATTACTCCAGGTGCCATTCGCCTGAATGGAGCTTGTGGTCACAAGGAGATATTCACCTGTTGAATAGCACTCCTATTCCAGAGATTTACAAAGGAGGCAGTGTGATTTTCATGATTCAGATTCGAACTATCAGAACATAACATCTGATTCTCCAGGTTTTGCCCATACAAAGAGTTCGTGATTTCAGTGAGAAGCCACAGTTCTCCTTAGGGTGAGGGAACATGGAGAAACAATCTGTTCCTACTCGTGCAAATAATTCACAGAGTGAGTTGGGAGTACAGTCCCACTCAGATGCTGAAAATCAGTTTATAGCAACTCAGTGTGAATTCCAGGTTTTGGTGGGGGAAATTAAGCCTCTGCTATACCATATTTTCCCTTTCGCTTGCTTGGATGTTGCTAGAAAAGAGAGGAATCTTGCAATTAGGTGTTATCCAAGCCTTTAATGTGGAAAACAGGAATTTTCCACCTCTGTCTTCAGGCTCTAACGCTCCAAACACACATAGCAGTGCACTAGGACTTGTTTCTACAAAGGGATTATGAATGTCATAATTGGACTTTCAATACCACAGAACAAGGATGTCTGAAGTAACAAACTCTTGTGTCCTGGCGGTAAACGGCTAAGAGCAGGGAGCTGCTAATTTCCACTCTGTCCCTCAAACTGACTTCACAAGAAGCAGGTCTGAGTTCCAGGTGTTTCTCTTTGAGGGAGTAATCTGCAATATTACTCCAGCTGTCATTCGCTTGAATGGAGCTTGTGGTCAAAACCAGATACCCACCCCTGGGATAGCAGTTATATTTGAGATATTTCCAATGGAGGAAGTGTGCTTTTTTTCGATTCAGATTCTAACCTTCTGATCATTGCATCTCTTTCTCTACTGTTTGTCCGTAAAAGAATTCGGGATTTTTGTAAGAAGCCACAGTTCTCAGGCACCGGGAACATGGAGAATTAATTTGTTCCTACTCTTGGAAATAATCCACAGAGTGAGCAGGGAGTACAGTCCCATTCAGATTCTGAAAATCATTTTATAGCAATACGGTTCTAATTCTAACTTTTGCTTGCGGAGATTAAGCCCCTGGTATCCCAGATTCTGCATTTCACTTGCATTTCTTTGGCTAGAAAAAAGTGGAATGTTTCATTTAGGTGTAATCCAAGAATATGAAGTGGAAAAACAGGCATTTAAAAACTCTGTGTTCAGGCTCTAAGGGGCCGAAACCCCCATAGCCATGCCCCACGACTCGTTTCTACCACGGGATTATAACGTCCTACTTGGACTTTCACTACCACAGACAATGGTACTCTAAAGGAAGAAACTCTTTCCTCCTGGCAGTTAATGGCAAAGAGCAGGGTTGTAGTAATTTCCACTCTGTTCCTGAAACTGACTTCACAAAAAGCAGGTCTGAGTTCCAGGTGTTTCTCTTCGGTGGACCAATCTACGAATATAACTCCAGCTGCCATTTGCTTTAATAGAACTTGTGGTCAAAAGGAGATATCCAGGGCCAGAGGGTTCACTCAGTGGTTCTGGCACCTGCCTCGAAAGCGCAAGTTCGTGAGTTCAATCCTGGGTAACCTCATATAATGTTGGGCATGGAGACTCACACCCAACAGCAATCAGTACCACATACCATGGTACGGGGCATTGTTGCTCAAGCCTGTAATCCCAGCACTGACAGGCTAAGACAGGAGGATTGCTGAGTTCAAGGTTTGCCTGGGCAACATAGTGAGCTCAGAGCTAGCCTGAAATACAAAGTGCGACCCTGTCTCCAAAAAAAAAAAAAAAATATGGAGCTATCCACTCTAGGAATAGCACTCCTACTACACAGATTTCCAAAGAAGGCAGTGTGCTTTTCTCGATTCAAATTCTAACCATCATAGCATTACATCTGTTTCTCCACCATTGGCACGTACAAAGAGTTCAGGATTTTAATAAGAAACCACAGCTCTCCTCCATCACAGGAAACATGGAGAATCAATTTGTTCCTACTCTTGCAAATAAGGCACAGAGTGAACAGGGAGTACATTCACACTCAGATTCTGAAAATCAGTTTATAGCAACACCGTGTGAATTCAAGCTTTTGCTTGGGGAGATTAAGCACATGGTATACCAGATTCTTCATTTCACTTGTTTGTATTTGGCTAGAAAATAGAGGCATGTTGCAAGTAGGTGTGATCCAAGAATTTGATATGAAAAAAACAGGCATTTTCCACCTCTGTCTTCAGGCTCTAATGGTCAAAAACACACAAAGCAGTGTGCCATGACTCATTTCTACAACAGGATTATGACATCATAATTGGACTTTCAGTACTGCAGACAAAGGTAGTGTAAACGCCAAAGAGCAGTGTGGTAGTAATTTCCTCTCCGTTCCTGAAACTGACTTCACAAAAAGCAGATCTGAGGTCCAGGTGTTTCTCTTTGAGGGAGTAATCTATAAATATTACTCCAGGTGCCATTCGCTTCAATGGAGCTTGTGGTCAAAAGGAGATATCCACCTGTTGAACAGCACTCCTATTCCAGAGATTTCTGAAGGAGGCAGTGTGATTTTCTTGATTCAGATTCGAACCATCAGAACATAACGTCTGTTTCTCCAGTGTTTGCCTATACAAAGAGTTCGTGATTTCAGTGAGAAGCTACAGTTCTCCTTAGGGCGAGGGAACATGGAGAAACAATCTGTTCATACTCATACAAATAATTCACAGAGTGAGCTGGGGAAACAATCCCACTCAGATTCTGAAAATCCGTTTATATCAACACAGTGTGAATTCCAGCTTTTGCTCGGGGACATTAAGCCTCTGATATCCCATATTCTAACTTTCGCTTGCTTGGATGTTGCCAGAAAAGAGAGGCATCTTTCAGTTAGCTGTAATCCAAGCCTTTCATGTGGAAACCAGGAATTTTCCACCTCTGTTTTCAAGCTCTAATGCTACAAAAAGACATAGCAGTGCACTAGGACTTGTTTCTACAAATGGATTATGATGTCATAATTGGACATTCACTACCGCAGACAAAGAATGTCTGAAGGAACAAACTCTTGCGTCCTGGTGGTAAACAGCTAAGAGCAGGGAGGTGCTAATTTTCACTCCATCCCTCAAACTGACTTCACAAAAAGCAGGTCTGAGTTCCAGGTGTTTCTCTTTGAGGGAGTAATCTACGAATATCACTCCAGCTGCCATTCACTTGAATGGAGCTTGGGGTCAAAACGAGATATCCACCCGTGTAATAGCACTCCTCATCGAGAGATATCTGAAGGAGGCAGTGTGCTTTTCTCAATTCAGATTCTAAACTTCAGAACATTACGTCTCTTTCTCCTCCATTTGCCCATTCAAAGAGTGCGGGATTTCAATAATAAGGCAGTGTTCTCATCAGGGACAGGGAACATGGAGAATCAATCTGTTCCTCCTCTTGAAAATAATTCAAAGATTGAGCAGGGAGTACGGTTCCACTGAGATTCTGAAAGTCAGTTTATAGCAACGTGATGGGAATTCCAGCTTTTGCTTGGGGTGATGAAGCCCCTGATATACCAGCTACTCACTTTCACTTGCTTGGATGATGCTAGAAGAGAGAGGCATCTGGCACTTTGGTGTGATCCATGCCTTTGATGTGGAAAACAGGCATTTTCCACCTCTGTCTTCAGGCTCTTGTGGTCCAAACACACATAGCAGAGGGCCAGCACTCAATGCTACAATGGAATTATGACTTCATAATTGGACTGTCACTACTGCAGACAAAGGTACTCTAAAGGAACAAACTGTTGCCTCATGGCGGTAAACGCCAAAGAGAAGAGTGGTAGTAATTTCCACTCCGTTCCTGAAATTGACTTCACAAAAAGGAATTCTGAGTTCCTGATATTTCTCTTTGGGGAAGTAATATACGAATATGACTCCAGTGCCCATTCGCTTGAATGGAACTTGTGAAAAGGAGATATCCACTCGTGGAATAGCACTCGTACTACAGAGATTTCTGAAGAAGGCAGTGTGCTTTTCTCGATTCAGATTACAACCATCAGAATATTGCTTCTGTTTCTCCGCCTTTGCCCATACAAAGAGTGCGGGATTTTATTTAGAAGCCACATTTCTCCTCTGGCATAGGGAACATGGAGAATCAATTTGTTACCACTCTTGCAAATAATTCACAGAGTGAGCAGGGAGTACAGTCCCACTTAGATTCTGAAAATCAGTTTATAGCAACATGGTGTGAATTTCTGCTTTTTCTTGGGGAGATTAAGCCCCTGGTATCCCAGATTCTCCATTTCACTTGCTGTTATTTGGCTAGAAAAGAGAGGAATGTTGCATTTAGTTGTAATCCAAGAATATGATGAGGAAAACAGCCATTTTAAACCTCTCTCTTCAGGCTCTACCTTTCTAAACACACATAGCATTGTGCAAGGACTCGTTTCTACAATGGGATTATGACGTCATAATTGGACTTTCACTACTGCAGACAAATTTACTCTAAAGAAACAAACTCTTGCCTCCTGGTGGTAAATGGCAAAGAGCAGGGTGGTAGTCATTTCCACTCCCTTCCTGAAACTGACTTCACAAATCAGCTCAGAGTTCCAGGTGTTCCTTTTTGAGGGAGTAATCCATAAATATCACTCCAGTTGCCATTAGCTTGAATGGAGCTTGTGGTAATAAGGAGATATCAACCCGTGGAAGAGCACTTCTATTCCAGAGATTTTCGAATGAGGCAGTGTGCTTTTCTCGATTCAGATTCTAACAATCAGAACATTATGTCTGTTTCTCCAGCATTTGCCTGTACAGAGATAGCGGGATTTCAATGAGAAGCCAAAGTTCTCCTTAGGCAGAGGTAACATGGAGAAACAATTTGTTTCTACTCGTGCAAATAATTCTGAGAGTGAGCATGGAGTACAGTCCACTCACATTCTGCAAATCAGTTTATAGCATCACAGTGTAAATTCCAGCTTTTGGTTTGGGAGATTAAGCCTCTGATATCCCATATTCTCCCTTTCGCTTGCTTGGATGATGCTAGAAAAGAGTGGCATCTTGCAATTAGGTGTAATCCAAGCCTTTGATGTGGAAAACAGGCATTTTGCACCTCTGTCTTCAGGCTCTAGTGCTCCAAACACACATAGCAGTTCACCAGGACTTGTTTCTACAAGGAGATTATGACGTTATAATTGGACTTTCACTACCTCAGACAAAGGAAAGATAAAGGAACAAACTCTTGTGTACTGGTGATAAACGCCTAATTGCAGAGATTTGATAATTTCCACTCCGTCCCTCAAACTGACTTCACAAGAAGAGGTCTTAATTCCAGGTGATTCTCTTTGAGGGAGTAATCTCTGAATATCACTCCAGCTGTCATTTGCTTGAATGGAGCTTGTGGTCAAAAGGAGATATCCACCCATTGGATAGCAGTTATAGTCCAGATATTTCCGAAGGAGGCAGTGTGCTTTTCACGATTCAGATTCTATCCTTCAGAACATTACATCTCTTTCTCCACATTACATCTCTTTCTCCACCGTTTGCAAGTACAAAGAGTGCAGGATTTTTGTAAGAAGCCACAGTTCTTCTCCGGCACAGGGAACATGGAGAATCAATTTGTTCCTACTCTTGCAAATTATCCACAGAGTGAGCAGGGAGTACAGTCCCACTCAGATTCTGTAAATCAGTTACGTGTTGTGAATTCTAACTTTTGCTTTGGGAGATTAAGCCCCTGGTATCCCAGATTCTTCATTTCACTTGCACTTATTTGGCTAGAAAAGAGAGAAATGTTGCATTTAGGTGTAACCCAAGAATATGATGTGGAAAACAGGCATTTGAAACCTCTGTCTTCAGGCTCTAACGTTCCAAACACACATAGCCGTGCCCCAGGACTCATTTCTACAACGGGATTATGATGTCCTAATTGGACTTTCACTACCACAGACGATGGTACTCTAAACGAACAAACTCTTGCCTCCTGGCGGTAAATGGCAAAGAGCATGGCTGTAGTAATTTCCACTCCGTTTCTGAAACTGACTTCACACAAAGCAGGTCTGAGTTCCAGGTGTTTCTCTTTGGCGGAGCAATCTAAAAATATAACTCCAGCTGCCATTTTCTTGAATAGAACTTGTGGTCAAAAGGAGTTATCCATGGCCGGAGGGTCCGCTCAGTGGTTCCGGTGCCTGCCTCGAAAGCGCAAGTTCGTGAGTTCGATCCTGGGTAACCACATACAATGTTGGGCGTGGAGACTCATACCCACCAGCAATCAATACCACATACTATGGTGCGGGGTGTGGTGGCTCACGCATATAATCCCAACACTGGTTAGGCAGAGACAGGAGGATTGCTGAGTTCACGGTTTGCCTGGGCTACATAGTGAGCTCAGAGCCAGCCTGAAATACAAAGCGAGATCCTGTCTCAAAAAAAAAAAAAATTGGAGATATCCACTCGTGGAATTGCACTCCTACTACACAGAATTCTGAAGAAGGCAGTGTGCTTTTCTCGATTCAGATTCTAACCATCAGAACGTTACGTCTGTTTCTCCACCGTTTGCACGTACACAGAGTGTGGGATTTTAATAAGTGCCCACAGCTCTCCTCTGTCACAGGAAACATGAAGAATCAATTTGTTCCTACTCTTGCAAATAAGGCACAGAGTCAGCAGGGAGTATTTTACCACTCAGATTCTGAAAATCACTTTACAGCAACACCGTGTGAATTCAAGCTTTTGCTTGGGGAGATTAAGCCACTAGTATGCCAGATTCTCTGTGTCATTTGCTTGTATTTGGCTAGAAAATAGACGCATGTTTCAATGACGTGTAATACAAGAATTTGATGTGGTAAACAGGCACTTTCCACCTCTGCCTTCAGGCTCTAACTGTCGAAACACACATAGCACTGTGCCATGATTCCTTTCTACAATGGGATTATGATGTCATAATTGGACTTTCGCTACTGCAGACAAAGGTAGTGTAAAGGAACAAATTCTTGCCTCCTGGCGTTAAACGCCAAAGAGCAAGGTGATAGTAATTTCCACTCCGTTCCTGAAAGTGAGTTCACAAAAAGGAATTCTGAGTTCCAGGTGTTTCTCTCTGTGGGAGTAATATACGAATATGAGTCCAGCTGCAATTCGCTTAAATGGAACTTGTGGGGAAAAGAAGACATCCACTCGTGGAATAGCACTCCTACTACAGAGATTTCCGAAGAAGGCAATTTGCTTTTCTCGATTCAGATTCCATCCATCAGAACCTTACTTCTGTTTCTCCACCATTTTCCCATACAAAGAGTGTGGGGTTTTATTTAGAAGCCCCAGTTCTTCTCCGGCACAGGGATCATGGAGAATCAATTTGTTCCTACACGTGCAAATAAGCCACAGAGTGAGCAGGGAGTACAATCCCACTCAGATTCTTAAAATCAGTTTAAAGCAACACGCTGTGAATTCCAGCTTTTGCTTGGGGAGATTAAGCCCCTGGTATCACAGATTATCCATTTCAATTGCTTTTCTTTGGCTAGAAAACAGAGGAATGTTGCACTTAGGTGTAATCCAAGAATATGATGTGGAAAACAGGCATTTTCCACCTCTGTCTTCAGGCTCTAACGGTCCATACACACATAGCACTGTGCCAGGACTCATTGCTACAATGGCTTTATGATGGTATAATTGGACTTTCACTGCTGGAGACAAAGGTACTGTAAAGGAACAAACTCTAAGCCTTTGATATCCCAGCTACTCCCTTTCACTTGCTTGGATGTTGCTACAAAACAGAGGCATCTGGCAATTGGGTGTGATCCAAGCCTTTGATGTGGAAAACAGGCATTTTCCACCTCTGTCTTCAGGATCTAATGATCCATACACACATAGCAGTGCACAAGGACTGGTTTTTGCAAAGGGATTTGACATCATAATTTGATGTTCACTACCGCAGACAAAGGTACTTTAAAGAAACCAGCTCTTGCCTCCTGGCGGTAAACACAGAGAGCAGGGAAGTAGTAATTTCCACTGGGTTCCTGAATCTGAGTTCACAAAGAGCAGGTCTGAGTTCCAAGTGTTTCTCTTTGGGGGAGTAATCTACAAATATGACTCCAGTTGTCATTCGCTTGAATGGAACTTCTGGTCAAAAGGAGATATCCACCCGTGAAATAGCACTCCTACGACAGAGATTTCAGAAGGAAGCAGTGTTCTTTTCTTGATTCAGATTCTAACCATCAGAATATTACGTCTGTTTCTCCACCGTTTGCATGTACAAAGAGTGCAGGATTTTAATAAGAAGCCACGGTTCTCCTCTGGCACAGAGACCATGGAGATTCAATTTGTTCTTACTCTTGCAAATAAGGCACAGAGTGAGCAAGGAGTACAGCCCCACTCAGATTCTGAAAATCCGTTTATAGCAACATGGTGTGAATTCCAGCTTTTGCTTGTGGAGATTAAGCCCCTGATGTCCCAGGTTCTTCCTTTCCCTTGCTTGGATGTTGCTAGAAAATAGAGGTATCTTGCAATTAGTTGCAATCCAAGACTTTGATGTGGAAAACAGTCATTTTCCATGTCGGTCTTTAGGTTCTAACGCTCAAAACCACACATAGCACTGCACCAGGATTTGTTTCTACAAAGGGATTTGAAGTAATAATTAGACTTTCACTACCACACACAAAGGTACTCTAAAGGATCAAACACTTGCCTCCTGGCGGTAAAGAGCAAAGACCAGTTAGGGAATAATTTCCACTCTGTTCCAGAAGCCGACTTCACAAAAAGCAGATCTGAGTTCCAGGTGTTTCTCTTTGAGGGAGTAAAGTACGAATATCAATCCAGCTGCCATTAGCTTGAACGGACCTTGTGTTCAAAAGGAGGTATCCACCCATGGAATAGCAATCCTATTCCAGAGATTTAAGGAGGAGGTAGTGTGCTTTTCTTCATTCAGATTCTAACCATCAGAACATTACAAGTGTTTCTCCACCGTTTGCCCGTACAAAGAGTGCAGGATTTCAATAATAAGGCAAAGTTCTCCTCAGGCACAGGGCACATGGAGAATGAATCTGTTCCTACTCTTGAAAATAATTCACAGAGTGAGCAGGGAGTACAGTCCCACTCAGATTCTGAAAGTCAGGTTATAGAAACACAGTGTGAATTCCAGCTTTTGCTGGGGGAGATTAAGCCCCTGATATAACAACTCCTGCCTTTCACTTGCTTGGATGTTGCTAGCAAAGAGAGGCATCTCGCAATAAGTGTGATCCAAGCTTTTGATGTGGAAAACAGGAATATCACTCCAGGTGCCATTGGCTTGAATGGAGATTGTGGTCAAAAGGAGATATCCACCCATGGAATAGCACTCCTAGTTGAGAGTTTTCTGAAGGAGGCAGTGTGCTTTATTTGATTCGGATTCTAACCTTCAAAACATTACGTCTGTTTCTCCAAAATTTGACCAGACAAACAGTGCGGGATTCCAATGAGAAGGCAGAGTTCTCAGGCACAGGGAACATGGAGAATCAATCTGTTCCTACAATTCCAAATAAGGCACAGAGTGAGCAGGGAATACAGCCCCACTCAGATTCTGAAAAACAGTTTATAGCAACACGGTGTGAAGTCCAACTTTTGCTTAGGGAGATTAAGTCCGTATTATCCAAGATTCTCCCTTTCCCTAGCTTGGATGTTGCTAGAAAATAGAGGCATCTGGCAATTAGGTGTGATCCAAGACTTTGATGTGGAGAAAAGGCATTTTCCACCTCTGTCTTCAGGCTCTAACGCTCCAAACACACGTAGCAGTGCACCAGGACTCGTTTCTACAATGTCATTATGACGTCATAATTGGACTTTCACTCCCGCAGACAAAGGTACGCTAAAGGGACAAACACTTGCCTCCTGCCAGTAAATGGCAAAGAGTAACAAGGTGCTAATTTCCACTCCGTTCCTGTAACTAACTTTACAAAAATCAGGTCTGAGTTCCAGGTGTTTCTCTTTGGGGGAGTAATCTACAAATGTGACTCCAGCTGCCATTCGCTTGAATGGAACTTGTGGTCAAAAGGAGATATCCACCCGTGGGATAGCACTCCTACTACAGAGATTTCTGAAGGAGGCACTGTACTTTTCTCGATTCAGATTCTAACCATCAGAACTTTACATCTATTTCTCCACCGTTAGCCTGGACAAAGAGTGAGGGATTTTAATAAGAAGCCACAGTTCTCCTCCCGCTCAGGGAACATGGATCATCAATTTTTTCCTACTCTTGCAAATAAGGCACAGAGTGAGCAGGGAGTACAGCCCCACTCTGATTCTGAAAATCAGTTTATAGCAACACGATATAATTGCAGCTATTGCTTGTGGAGATTAAGCCAATGATATCCCAGTTTCTCCCTTTCTCTTGCTTGGATTTTTGTAGAAAATTGAGGTATCCTGCAGGTAGTTGTAATCCAAGCCTTTGATGTGGAAAACAAGCATTTTCCACCGCTCTCTTCAGGCTCTAATGGTCAAAAACACACATAGCACCGCACCAGGACACATTTCTACAAAGAGATCTGACGTCATAATTGGACTTTCACTACCGCAGACAAAGGTAATCTAAAGGAACCAATTCTTGCCTCCTGGTGGTAAACGGAAAAGAACAGGGAGGTACTAATTTCCACTCTGTTCCATAATCTGACTTCACAAAAAGCAGATCTGAGTTCCAGGTTTTTCTCTTTGAGGGAGTAATCTATGAATATCACTCCAGCTGTCATTCACTTGAACAGAGCTTGTGCTCAAAAGGAGGTATCCACCCGTGGAATAGCACTCCTAGTCTAGAGATTTCCAAAGGAGGCAGTGTGCTTTTCCCAATTCAGATTTGAACATTAAGTCTGTTTCTCCACTGTTTGCCCAGACAAAGAGTGCAGAATTTCAATGAGAAGCCAGAGTTCTCCTCAGGCACAGGGAACATGGAGAATCAATCTGTACCTACTCTTCCAAATAAGGTACAGAGTGAGCAGGGAGTACAGCCCCACTCAGATTCTGAAAATCAGGTTATAGCAACATGGTGAGAATTCCAGCATTTGCTTGCAGAGATTAAGCCAATGATATCCCAGATTCTCCCTTCCCCTTGCTTGGATGTTGCTAGAAAATAGAGGTATCTTGCAATTAGTTGTAATCCAAGCATTTGATGTGGAAAACAGGCATTTTCCACCGCTGTCTTCATGCTTTAACGCACAAAACCCCACATAGCACTGCCCCAGGACTCATTTCTACAGAGGGATTTGATGTAATAATTGGACTTTCACTACCGCAGTCAAAGGGACTCTAAAGGAACAGACTCTTCCCTCCTGGCATTAATCAGCAAAGAGCAGGGAGGGAATAATTTCCACTCCGTTCCTGAAACTGACTTGAAAAAACACAGATCTGAGTTCCACGTGTTTCTCTTTGAGGGAGTAATCTACGAATATCACTCCAGCTGCCAATCGCTTGAATGGACCTTGTGTTCAAAAGGAGGTATCCACCCTTGGAATAGCACTCCTAGTCCAGAGATTTATGGAGGAGGCAGTGTGGTTTTCTCCATTCAGATTCTAACCATCAGAACATTTCAACTGTTTCTCCACCGTTTACCCATACAAAGAGTGCGGGATTTCAATAATAAGGCAGAGTTCTCTTCAGGCACAGGGCACATGGAGAATGAATCTGTGCCTACTCTTGAAAATAATTCACAGAGTGAGCAGGGAGTACAGTCGCACTCAGATTCTAAAAGTCAGGTTATAGCAACACGGTGTGAATTCCAGCTTTTGCTTGGGGAGATTAAGCCCCTGATATCCCAACTCATCCATTTACTTGCATGGATGTTGCTAGCAAAAAGAGGAATGTTGCATTTAGGGGTAATCCAAGATCATGATGTGGAAAAGAGGCATTTTCCACCTCTTTCTTCAGGCTCTAACAGTCCAAACACACATACCAGTGCACCAGGACTCCTTTTAAATGGCATTATGATGTCATAATTGGACTTTTACTACTGCAGACAAAGGTACTCTAAAGAAAAAACTCTTTCCTCATGGCGGTAAATGGGAAAGAGCAGGGAATTAGTAATTTCCACTCCGTTCCTGAAACTGACTTCACAAAAAGCAGGTCTGAAATCCAGGTGTTTCTCTTTGGGGGAGTAAACTATGAATATGACTCCAGCTGCCACTCGCTTGAATGGAACTTGTGGTCAGAAGGAGATTTCCACCCGTGGAATAGCACTCCTACTAAAGATATTTCTAAATGAGGCAGTGTGCTTTTCTTAATTCAGATTCTAACCATCAGAACATTATGTCTGTTGCTCCAACATTTGCACGAACAAAGAGTGCGGGATTTGAATAAGAAGCCAGAGTTCTTAATCTGTTCCTACGCTTGCAAATATGGCACAGAGTGAGCAGGGTGTACAGTCCCACTCAGATTCTGAAAATCATTTTATAGGAAGACGGTGTGAATTCCAGCTTTTTCTAGGGGCATTAATCCCCTGGTATCCGAGATTCTCCATTTCACTGGCTTTTATGTTGCTAGAAAGGAGAGGCATCTTGCCCCTATGTTTATTCCAAGCATTTGATGTGGAAAAGACGCATTTTGCACCTCTGTCTTCAGGCTATAACCGTCCAAACACACAAAGCAGTGCAGCACCATTCATTTCTACAAAGGGATTTCACGTCACAATTACACTTTCATTACTGCAGAGAAAGATAGTGTAAGGGAACAAACACTTGCCTCCTGGTGGTAAATGGAAAAGAGCAAAGAGGTAGCAATTTCCACACGGTTCCTGAAAGTGACTTCACAAAAAGCAGGTCTGACTTCCAGGTGTTTCTCTTAGAGTGAGTAATCTCCGAATATCATTCCAGCTGCCTTTCATGTGAGCAGAGTTTATGGTCAAAAGGAGATATCCACTTGTCGTAGAGCCCTCCTAGTTCAGAGATATCCAAAGGAGGCAGTTTGTTTTTCTCCATTCAGATTCTAACCATCAGAATATTACGTCTGTTTCTCCACCGTTTGCCCATACAAAGAGTGCGGAATTTTAATAAGAAGCCACAGTTCTCTTTTGGCACAGGGAACATGGAGAAGCAATTTGTTTCTACTCTTGCAAATAAGGCACAGTGTGTGCAGAGAGTTCAGTCCCACTCACATTCTGAAAATCAATTTATAGCAACACGGTGTGAATTCTAGCTTTTGCTTGGGGAGATTAAGCCCCTGATAGCCCTTACTCTCCCTTTCATTTGCTTGGATGTTGCTAGAAAAGAGAGGCATCTTGCAATTACGTGTAATCCAAGCCTGTGATGTGGAAAACAGGCATTTTCCACCTCTGTTTTCAGGCTCTAACGCTCCAAACACACATAGCAGTGCACTAGGACTTGTTTCTCCAAAGGGATTTTGATGTCATAATTTGACTTTCACTACCACAGACAAAGGAAGTGTAAAGGAACAAACTCCTGGTTCCTGGTGGTAAACGCCTAAATGCAGGGATGTGCTAATTTCCACTCCGTCCCTCAAACTTACTTCACAAGAAGCAGATCTGAGTTCCAGGTGTTTCTCTATGAGGGAGTAATCTCCGAATATCACTCCAGCTGCCATTCGCTTGAATGGAGCTTGTGGTCAAAAGGAGATATCCACCGTGGAATAGCACTCCTACTTGACAGATTTCAGAAGGAGGCAATGTGCTTTTCTTGATTCACATTGGAACATTAAGTCTTTTTCTCCACTGTTTTCCCGGACAAAGAGTGCAGAATTTCAATGAGAAGCCAGAGTTCTCCTCAGGCACAGGGAACATTGAAAATCAATCAGTTCCGACCTTTGCAAATAAGGCACAGAGTGAACAGGGAGTACAACCCCAATCACATTCAGAATATCAGTTTACCACAACACGGTGGGAATTCCAGCTTTTGCTTGGGGAGATTAAATCCCTGATAACCCAGATTGTCCCTCTCCCTAGCTTGGATCTTGCTAGTAAATAGAGGTATCTTGCAATTAGATGTAATAAATGCCTTTGATGTGCAAAACCGGCAATTTTCACTGCTGTCTTCAGGATCTAATGGTCAAAAACACACATAGCACTGCATAAGGACACGTTTCTACAAAGAGATTTGATGTCATCATTGGACTTTCACTACCACAGACAATGATTCTCTAAAGGAACAAACTCTTCCCTCCGGGCCGTAAACGGCAAAGAGCAGGGAGGGAGTAATTTTCACTCCGTTCCAGAAACTGACTTCACAAAAAGCAGATCTGATTTCCAGGTGTTTCTCTTTGAGGGAGGAATCTATGAATATGACTCCAGGTGCCATTCACTTGAATGGAGCTTGTGCTCACAAGGACGTATCCACCAGTGGAATAGCACTACTATTTCAGAGATTTATGGAGGACGCAGTGTGCTTTTCTTCATTCAGACACTAACCATCAAAACATTACAACTTTTTCTCTAATGTTTGTCAGTACAAAGAGTGTGGGATATCAATAAGGCAGAGTTCTCCTCAGGCACAGGGAACATGGAGAATCAATCTGTTCCTTCTCTTGAATATAATTCAGGGAGTGAACACTGAGGACGATCCCACTCACATACAGAAAGTCAGTTTATAGCAACACGGTGTGAATTCCAGCTTCTGCTTGGGGAGATTAAGCCCCTGATAAACCAGCTACTCCCTTTCACTTGCTTGGATGTTGCTAGTAATGAGGCATCTGGCAATAAGTTGTGACCCAAGCCTTTGATGTGGAAAACAGGCATTTTCCACCTCTGTCTTCAGGCTCAAATGATCCAAACACGTATAGCAGTGGGCCAGATTTCTTTTCTTCAATGGGAGTGTGACTTCATAGGTGGAATTTCACAACGGCAGATACACGTAGTGTAAGGAACAAACTTTCCTCCTGGCGGTAAACTACAAAGTGCATGGAGGTAGTATTTCCACTCCGTTCCTCAAACTGATTTCACAAAAAGCAGGTCTGAATTCCATGAGTTTCTCTTTGGGGGAGTAATCTATGAATTTTACTCCAGGGGCATTCGCTTGAATTTAACATGTGTTCAAATGAGATATCCACCTGTGGAATAGGACTCCTACTATAGAGATTACCGAAGAAGGCAGTGTTCTTTTGTCAATTCAGATTCTAATTATCAGAACATTACGTCTGTTTCTCCACCGCTTGCCCGTATACAGAGTGCAGGATTTCAGTAAGAAGCCACAGTTCACCACAGGCATAGGGAGCATGGAGAATCAATCTTTCCTACTCTATCCGATAAGGCACAGAGTGAGCAGTGAGTACAGACCAACTCAGATTCTGAAAATCAGTTTATAGGAACACGGTGTGAATTCCAGCTTTTGCTTGGAGAGATTAAACCTCTGATATCCCAGATTCACCCTTTTGCTTGCTTGGATGTTGCTGGACAAGAGAGGCATCTTGCAATTAGTTGTAATCCAAGACTTTGATGTGGAAAACAGGCATTTTGCATCTCTGTCTTCAGGCTCTAACCCTCCAAACATACATAGCAGTGCACAAGGACTCAGTTCGACAACGGGATTATGACGTCATAAATGGACTTTAACTACCGCAGACAAAGGTAGTCTAAAGGAACAAACTCTTGTCTCCTTGCGGTAAACGTCTAAGAGCAGGGAGGTGCTAATTTCCACTAGGTTCCTCAAACTGACTTCACACGTAGCAGGTCTGAGTGCCAGGTGTTTCTCTTTGAGAGAGTAATCTACGAATGTCACTCAATTTGCCATTTGATTGAATGGAGCTTGTGTTGTAAAGGAGGTATCCACCGTGGAATAGCACTCCTAGTCCAGAGATTTATGGAGGAGGCAGTGTCCTTTTCTTCATTCAGATTCTAACCATCTGAACCTTACAACTGTTTCTCCACCATTTACCCATACAAAGAGTGTGGGATTTCAATACTAAGGCAGAGTTCTCCTCAGGCACAGGGCACAGGGAGCATCAATCTGTTCCTACTCTTGAAATTAATTCACAGAGTGAGCAGGGAGTACAGTCCCACTCAGATTCTGAAAGTCATGTTATAGAAACACGGTGTGAATTCTAGCTTTTACTTGAGGAGATTAAGCCACTGTTATTCCTGCTCCTCCCATTCACTTGCATGGATGTTGCTAGCAAAGAGATGCATCTGGCAATAACGTGTGATCTAAGCCTTTGATGTGGAAAACAGGCATTTTCCAACTCTGTCTTCAGGCTCTAACGGTCCTAACACACATAGCAGTGCTCTAGGACTCCTTTCTACAATGGGATTATGACATCATAATTGGACTTTGACTACCACAGATGAAGGTACTCTAAAGGAACAAACTCTCTCATCATCTGGTAAACAGCAAACAGCAGGGAGTTTGTAATTTCCACTAGGTTCCTGAAACTGACTTCACAAAAAGCAGGTCTGAGATTCCGGTGTTTCTCTTTGGGGAAGTAAACTACGAATATGACTCCAGCTGCCCTTCGCTTGAATGGAACTTGTGGTCAGAAGGAGATATCCAGCCGTGGAATAGCATTCCTACTAAAGATTTTTCCAAAGGAGGCAGTGTGCTTTTCTCAATTCAGATTCTAACCATCAGAACATTACACCTGTTGCTACAATGTTTGCACGTACAAAGAGTATGGGATTTGAATAAGAAGCCAGAGTTCTCCTCAGGCACAGGGAGCATGGAGAATCAAACTGTTCCTACTCTTGCAAATAAGGCACAGAGTGAGCAGGGAGTACAATCCCACTCAGATTCTGAAAATCATTTTATAGGAAGACGGTGTGAATTCCAGCTTTTCTTGGGGACATTAATCCCCTGGTATCCGAGATTCTCCATTTCACTGGCTTTTATGGTGCTAGAAAGGAGAGGCATCTTGCCCCTATATTTATTCCAAGCATTTGATGTGTAAAAGACGCATTTTGCACCTCTGTCTTCAGGCTATAACCGTCCAAACACACATAGCAGTGCAGCAGCATTCATTTCTACAAAGGGATTTGACATCACAATTACACTTTCATTACTGCAGAGAAAGATAGTGTAAGGGAACAAACACTTGCCTCCTGGTGATAAATGGAAAAGAGCAAAGAGGTAGTAATTTCCACACTGTCCCTGAAAGTGACTTCACAAAAAGCAGGTCTGACTTCCAGGTTTTTCTCTTAGAGTGGGTAATCTCTGAATATCACTCCAGCTGCCTTTAGCGTGAGCAGAGTTTATGGTCAAAAGGAGATATCCACCCATTGTATAGCCCTCCTAGTGCAGAGATATCTGAAGGGGGCAGTGTGCTTTTCTCGATTCAGATTCTAACCATCAGAACATTACACCTGTTTCTCCACTATTTGCCCATACAAAAAGTGCAGGATTTTAATAAGAAGCCACAGTTCTCTTCTGGCAGTTCTCTTCTGGCACAGGGAATATGGAGAAGCAATTTGTTCCTACTCTTGCAAATAAGGCACAGAGTGTGGAGAGAGTTTAGTCCCACTCAGATACTGAAAATCAGTTTATAGCAACACAGTGTGAATTCCAGATTTGCTTGGGGAGATTAAGGCTCTGATATACCAGATTCTCCCTTTCACTTGCTTGGATGTTGCTAGAAAATAGAGGCATCTTGCAGTTAGGTGTAATCCAAGACTTTTATGTGGAAAACAGGCATTTTCCACCTCTGTCTTCTGGCTCTAACACTCCAAACACACACAGCAGTGCACCAGGACTCGTTTCAACAATGGGATTATGATGTCATAATTGGACTATCAGTACTGCAGACAATGGTAGTCTAAAAAAACAAATGCTTGTGACCTTGCGGTAAACGATTAAGTGCAGGGAGGTGCTAATTTCCACTCCGTTCCTCAAACTAACTTCAAAAGAAGCAGGTCTGAGTTCCAAGTGTTTCTCTTTGAGGGAGTAATCTCCGAATATCACTCCAGCTGCCATTCGCTTGAATGGAGCATGTGTCAAAAGGAGATATCCACCCACGGAATAGCACTCCTAGTCGACAGATTTCTGAAGGAGGCAGTGTGCTTTTCTCGATTCAGATTGGATCATTAAGTCTGTTTCTCCACTGTTTTCCCGGACAAAGAGTGTTTTATTTCAATGAGAAGCCAGAGTTCTCCTCAGGTACAGGAAATATTGAGAATCAATCTGTTCCTACCTCTGTAAATAATGCACACAGTGAGCAGGGAGTACAAACCCACTCAGATTCAGAATATCAGTTTACAGCAACACGGTGTGGATTCCACCTTTTGCTTGGGGAGATTAAACCCCGGATATCACAGATTCTCCCTTTCCCTAGCTTGGATCTTGCTAGAAAATAGAGGTATCTTGCAATTAGATGTAGTAAATGCCTTTGATGTAGAAAACAGGCATTTTTCACTGCTGTCTTCAGGCTCTAATGGTGAAAAACACATAGCACTGCACCTGGACACGTTTCTACAAAGAGATTTGACGTCATAATTAGACTTTCACTACCACAGACAAAGCTACTCTAAAGGAACAAACTCTTCCCTCCTGGCAGTAAACAGCAAAGAGCAGGGAGGGAGTAATTTCCACTCCGTTCCAGAAACTGACTTCACAAAAAGCAGATCTGATTTCCAGGTATTTCTATTTGAGGGAGGAACCTGTGAATATGACTCCAGCTGCCTTTGGCTTGAATGGAGCTTGTGGCCACAAGGAGGTATCCACCCATGGAATAGCATTACTATTTCAGAGATTTATGGAGGAGGCAGTGTGCTTTTCTTCATTCAGATTCTAACCATCAGAACATTACAACTTTTGCTCCAACATTTGCCAGTACAAAGAGTGTGGGATTTCAATAATAAGGCAGAGTACTCCTCAGGCACAAGGAACATGGAGAATCAATCTCTTCCTACTCTTTAAAATAATTCAGGGAGTGAACACTGAGGACAATCCCACTCACATACTGAAAGTCAGGTTATAGCAACATGGTGTGAATTCCAGCTATTGCTTGGGTATATTAAGCCCCTGATAAACCAGCTAGTCCCTTTCACCTGTTTGGATGTTGCTAGTAAAGAGGCATCTGGCAATAAGGTGTGACCCAAGGCTTTGATGTCGAAAACAGGCAATTTCCACCTCTGTCTTCAGGCTCCAACGGTCCAAACATGCATAGCAGTGGGTGGGATCTCATTTCTTCAATGGGAGGGTGACGTCATAGGTGGGATTTCACAAGAGCAGACACACGTAGTGTAAACAAACAAAATCTTGAATATAGGCAGTAAATGGAAAAGTGCGTGGATGTAGTATTTCCACTCCGTTCCTCAAACTGATTTCACAAAAAGCAGGTCTGAGTTTCCTGAGTTTCTCTTTCGGGGAGTAATCTATGAATTTTACTCCAGTGGCCATTCGCTCGAATGGAACTTGTGTTCAAATGAGATATCCACCCATGGAATAGAACTCCTACTACAGAGATTACCGAAGGAGGCAGTGTGCTTTTGTCGATCCAGATTCTAATCATCAGAACATTACGTCTGTTTCTCCACCGCTTGCCCGTATACAGAGTGCAGGATTTCAGTAAGAAGCCACAGTTCACCACAGGCATAGGGAGCATGGAAAATCAATCTTTCCTACTCTATCCGATAAGGCACAGAGTGAGCAGTGAGTACAGTCCTACTCAGATTCTGAAAATCAGTTTATAGGAAGACGGTGTGAATTCCAGCTTTTGCTTGGAGAGATTAAGCCTCTGATATCCCAGATTCACCCTTTTGCTTGCTTGGATGTTGCTGGACAAGAGAGGCATCTTGCAATTAGTTGTAATCCAAGACTTTGATGTGGAAAACAGGCATTTTGCATCTCTGTCTTCAGGCTCTATCCCTCCAAACACACATAGCAGTGTAGAAGGACTCAGTTTGACAACGGGATTATGACGTCATAAATGGACTTTAACTACCGCAGACAAAGGTAGTCTAAAGGAACAAACTCTTGTCTCCTTGCGGTAAAAGTCTAAGAGCAGGGAGGTGCTAATTTCCACTACATTCCTCAAACTGACTTCACAAGAAGCAGGTCTGAGTGCCAGGTGTTTCTCCTTGAGAGAGTAATCTACAAATATCACTCCATTTGCCATTCAATTGAATGGAGCTTGTGTTGTAAAGGAGGTATCCACTGTGGAATAGCACTCCTAGTCCAGAGATTTATGGAGGAGGCAGTGTCCTTTTCTTCATTCAGATTCTAACCATCTGAACCTTACAACTGTTTCTCCACCGTTTACCCGTACAAAGAGTGTGGGATTTCAATACTAAGGCAGAGTTCTCCTCAGGCACAGGGCACAGGGAGCATCAATCTGTTCCCACTCTTGAAAATAATTCAGAGTGAGCAGGGAGTACTGTCCCACTCAGATTCTGAAAGTCACGTTATAGCAACACAGTGTGAATTCCAGAATTTGCTTGGGGATATTAAGCCCCTTATATCCCAGCTCCTCCCTTCCACTTGCATGGATGTTGCTAGCAAAGAGAGGCATCTGGCAATAAGGTGTGATCTAAACTTATGATGTGGAAAACAGGTATTTTCCCCCTCTGTCTTCAGGCACCTAATGGTCCAAACACATATAGCAGTGACCCAGGACTCCTCTCTATAATGGGATTATGACGTCATAATTGGACATTCACTACTGCAGGCAAAGGTACTCTAAAGAAACACACCCCTGCCTCCTGCTGGTAAACGGCAAAGAGCAGGGTGGTAGTAATTTCCATTCCATTCCTCAAACTGACTTCAGAAAAAGCAGTTCTGAGTTCCAGGTTTTTCTCCTTAAGGGAGTAATCTATAAATGTCACTCCAGCTGTCATTCACTTGAATGGAGCTTGTTGTCCAAAGGAGATATCCACCCGTGAAATAGCACTCCTATTCCAGAGATTTCCGAAGGAGGCATTGTGCTTTTTCTCTATTCAGATCTAACCGTCAGAACATTACTTCTGTTTTTCCAGGGTTTGGCCATACAAAGACTGCGTGATTTCAATGAGAAGACTCAGTTCTCCTAAGGCAGAGGGAACATCGAAAAGCAATCTGTTCCTACTCGTGCAAATAATTCAGAGTGAGCAGGGAGTACAGTACCACTCAGATTGTGAAAATCAGGTTACAGCAATATGGTATGAATTCCAGCTTTTGCTAGGGGGATTAAGCCACTGATATCCCACATTCTTCCTTTCACTTGCTTGGATGTTGCTAGAAAAGAGAGGCATCTTTCAATTAGGTGTAATCCAAGCCTTTGATGTGGAAAACAGGCATTTTCCACCTCTGTCTTCAGGTTCTAACACTCCAAAAGCACATGGCAGTGCACCAGGACTTGTTTCTACAATGGGAGTATGGCGTCATAATTGGACTTTTACTACCACAGACTAAGGCAGTCTTAAGGAAAAAAAAAAAAACTCTCGCGTCCTGGCATTAAATGGCAAAGAGTAGTGTGGAAGTAATTTCCAGTCCGTTCCTGAAACTGACTTCACACAAAACAGGTCTGAGTTGCAGGTGTTTCTCTTTGGAGGAGTAATCTATGAATATCCCTCCAACTGCCATTCACTTGAATGGAGATTGTGGTCACAAGGAGGTATCCACCTGTGGAATAGCACTCCTATTCCAGATATTTATGAAGGAGGCAGTGTGCTTTTCTTCATTCAGATTCTAACCATCAAAACATTGCAATTTTTTCTCCAACTTTTCCCATTACAAAGAGTGCGGGATTGCAGTAATAAGGCAGAATTCTCCTCAGGCACAGGGAACATGGAGAATCAATCTGTTCCTATGCCTGAAAATAATTCAAGAAATGAGCACTGAGTACAATCCCATGCAGATTCTGAAAGTCAGTTTAGAGCAACACGGTGTGAATTCCAGCTTTTGCTTGGGGAGATAAAGCCCCTGATATCCCAGCTACTCCCTTTCACTTGCTTGGATTTTGCTAGCAAAGAGAGGCATCTGACAATAAGGTATGACCCAAGCCTTTGATGTGGAAAACAGGCATTTTCCACCTCTGTCTTCAGGCTCCAATGGTCCAAACACACATAGCAGTGGGCCAGGGCTCTTTTCTTCAATGGGAGTGTGACGTCATAAGTGGAATTTCACTACTGCAGACACAGGTTGTGTAAAGGAACAAACTGTAGCCTCCTGGAGGTAAACGGCAAAGAGCATGAAGGTAAAAATTTTCACTGCGTTCCTCAAACTGACTTCAGAAAATGCAGGTCTGAGTTCCAGGTGTTTCTCTTGGAAGGAGTAATCTATAAATATCACTCCAGCTGCCATTCGCTTGAATGGAGCTTGGTGTCAAAAGGTGATATCCACACATGGAATAGCTCTCCTAGTCCAGAGATTTTCGAATGAGGCAGTGTGCTTTCCTCCATTCAGATTCTAACCTACAGAACATTGCGTCTGTTTCTCCACCACTTTCCTGGACCAAGAGTGTGGCATTTCAGTGAGAAGACAGAGTTCTCCTCAGGCACAGAGAACATGGAGAACCAGTCTGTTCCTATTCTTGCAAATAAGGCACAGAGTAAGCAGGGAGTACACCCCACTCAGATTCTGAAAATCAGCATATAGCTCCATAGTGTGAATTCCAGCATTTGCTTGGGGAAATTAAGCCCCTGATACCTTACATTCTCCCTTTCCCTTGCTTGAATGTTGCTAGAAAATAGAGGCATCTTGCATGTAGGTGTAATGCAAGACGTTGATGTGGCAAACAGGCATTTTCCCCCACTGTCTTCAGGCTCTAACAGTCAAAAACACACATAGCACTGCACCAGTACTCATTTCTACAAAGCGATTTGATGTCATAATTGGACTTTCACTACCACAGACAAAGGTATTCTAAAGGAATGAACACTTACCTCCTGGCGGTAAATGGCAAAGAGCGGGTAGGAAGTAATTTCCACTCCGTTCCTGAAACTGACTTCACAAAAAGCAGGTCTGAAATCCAGGAGTTTCTCTTTGGGAGAGAATCTATGAGTATTACTCCAGCGGCCATTCGCTTCAATGGAACTTGTGGTCAAAAGGAGATATCCACCATGGAATAGCACTTCTACTACAGAGATTTCCGAAGGAGGCAGTGTGCTTTTGTGGATTCAGATTCTAATCATCAGAAAATTACGTCTCTTTCTCCACCGTTTGCCCATACACATAGTGCGGGAATTCAGTAAGGAGCCACAGTTCACCACAGGCATAGAGAGCATGGAGAATCAATCTTTCCAACTCAATCCAATAAGGCACAGAGTGAGCAGGGAATACAATCCAACTCAGATTCTGAAAATACGTGTATAGGAACACGGTGTGATTTCCAGCTTTTGTTTCCAGTGATTAAGCCTCTGATACCCAAGATTCAACCCTTTGCTTGCTTGGATGTTTCTAGACAAGAAAGGCTTCTTGCAATTAGGTGCAATCCAAGACTTTGATGTGGAAAACAGGCATTTTACACCTCTGTCTTCAGGCTCTAACCCTCCAAACACACATAGCAGTGCACAAGGACTCAGTTCTACAATGGGATTACAACATCATAAATGGATTTTCACTACCTCAGACAAAGGCAGCCTAAAGGAAAAACAAAACAAAACAAAACAAAACAAAACTCTTGTCTCCTTGCGGTAAACGTCTAAGAGCATGGAGGTGCTAATTTCTACTACGTTCCTCAAACTGACTTCACAAGAAGCAGGTCTGAGTGTCAGGTGTTTTCTCTTTGAGGGAGTAATCTACGAATATCACTCAATTTGCCATTCAATGGAATGGAGCTTATGGTCAAGAGGAGATATCCCCCTTTGGAATAACACTCCTAGTCAAGAGATTTCCAAAGGAGGCACTGTGCTTTTCTCGATTGAGATTCAATCCTTCATAACATTATGTCTGTTTCTCCACCGTTTGCCCTGACAAGGAGTATGGGATTTCAATGAGAAGCCAGAGTTCCCTCCAGGCACAGGGAACATAGAGAATCAATCTGTTCCTACTCTTGCAAATAAGGTACAGTGTGAGCAGGGAGTACAACCCCACTCAGATTCTGAAAATCTGTTTATAGCAACACGGATTGTATTCCAGCTTTTGCTTCGGAGATTGAGGCCCTGATATCCCACATTCTCCCTTTCCATTGCTTGGATGTTGCTAGAAAATAGAGGTATCTTGCAATTATGTGTAATCCAAGACTTTGATGTGAAAAACAGGCATTTTCCACCTCTGTCTTAAGGCACCTAACGGTCCAAACACACATAGCAGTGGGCCAGGACTCCTCTGTACAATGGGATTATGACGTTATAATTGGACATTCACTACTGCAGACAATGGTACTCTAAAGGAACACACTCCTGCCTC
This sequence comes from Thryonomys swinderianus, assembly GCA_004025085.1. NCBI lineage: Eukaryota > Metazoa > Chordata > Mammalia > Rodentia > Thryonomyidae > Thryonomys > Thryonomys swinderianus. Next base: position 74,602 of record PVIC010001085.1, read on the forward strand.
CTTCTGGTAAATGGCAAAGGGCAGGGTGGTAGTAATTTCCACTCCATTCCGGAAACTGACTTCAAAAAAAAGCAGTTCTGAGTTCCAGGTGTTTCTCCTTGAGGGAGTAATCTATAAATCTCACTCCAGCTGTCATTCGCATGAATGGAGCTTGTTGTCCAAAGGAGATATCCACCCGAGGAATAGCACTCCTATTCCAGAGATTTCTGATGGAGGCAGTGTGCTTTTCTCCATTCATATCTAACCATCAGAACATTATTTATGTTTCTCCAGGGTTTGCCCATACAAAGACTGTGTGATTTCAATGAGAAGCCACAGTTCTCCTTAGGCAGAGGGAGCATTGAGAAACAATCTGTTCATACTCATGCAAATAATTCACAGAGTGAGCAAGGAGTACAGTCCCACTCAGATTCTGAAAATCAGTTTACAACCACATGGTGTGAATTCCAGCTTTTGCTTGGGGTGATTAAGCCACTGATATCCCAGATTTTTTCTTTCCCTTGATTGGATGTTGCTAGAAAAGAGAAGCATCTTTCAGTTAGGTGTAATCCAAGATTGTGATGTGGAAAACAGGCATTTTCCATGTCTGTCTTAAGGCTGTAATGCTCCAAACACACATAGCAGTGCACCAGGACTCGTATCTACAACGGGGGTGTCACGTCATAATTGGACTTTTACTACCGCCGACACAGGCATTCTAAAGGAAAAAATCTCTTGCGTCCTGGTGGTAAATGGCATACAGCAGGGAGGGAGTAATTTCCATTCCGTTCCTGAAACTGACTTCACAAAAAACAGGTCTTAGTTCCAGGTGTTTCCTTCTGGGGGAGTAATCTACAAACATTACTCCAACTGCCATTCGCTTGAATGGAGATTGTGGTCACAAGGAGGTATCCACCCATGGAATACCACTCCTATTCCAGATATTTATGAAGGAGGCAGTGTGCATTTCTTCATTCAGATTCTAACCATCAGAACATTGCAATTTTTTCTCCAGTGTTTGCCATTACACAGAGTGTGGGATTTCAATAATAAGGCAGTGTTCTCAGGCACAGGGAACATGGAGAATCAATCTGTTCCTACTCTTGAAAATAATTCACGGAGTGAGCACTGAGTACAATTCCACTCAGATTCCGAAAGTCAGTTTATAACAACACGGTGTGAATTCCAGCTTTTGCTTGGGGAGATTAAGCCCCTGATATCCCAGCTACTCCCTTTCACTTGCTTGGGTGTTGCTAACAAAGAGAAGCATCTGACAATAAGGTGTGACCCAATACTTTGATGTGGAAAACAGGCATTTTCCACCTCTGTCTTCAGGCTCCAATGGTCCAAACACACATAGAAGTGGGCCAAATCTCATTTCTTCAATGGGAATGTGATGTCATAAGTGGAATTTTACTACTGCAGACACAGGTAGTGTAAAGAAACAAATTCTTTCCTCCTGGCAGTAAATGGCAAAGAGCATGGAGGTAGAAATTTCCACTGCATTCCTCAAACTCACTTCAAAAAATGCAAGTCTGTTTTCCAGGTGTTTCTCTTGGAGGGAGTAATCTATAAATATCACTCCAGCTGCCATTCTCTTGAATGGAGCTTGTGGTCAAACGGAGATATCCACCTATGGAATAGCTCTCCTAGTGCAGAGATTTTCGAAGGAGGCAGTGTGCTTTCCTCCATTCAGATTCTAACCTACAGAACATTGCGTCTGTTTCTCCACTGTTTGCCTGGTCAAAGAGTGCGGTATTTCAGTGATTAAACAGAGTTTTCCTCAGTCATAGAGAACATGGAGAATCAGTCCGTTCCTAGACTTGCAAATAAGGCAAAAATTGAGCAAGGAGTACAGCCCCACTCAGATTCTGAAAATCAGTTTATAGCTACACAGTGTGAATTCCAGCATTTGCTTGGGGAGATTAAGCACCTGATACCCTAGATTCTCCCTTTCCCTTGCTTGAATGTTGCTAGAAAATAGAGGCATCTTGGGTGGACTGAGGAACGAGCTGTGGGCGTACCGGACCCAGCAGTTCCGGGCCCCCAGTGCCGTGTTTCCAGTGGACTGGGGAAGGAGCGGCAGGCAGACTGGACCTAGCAGCTCTGGGCCCCCCGTGCCATGTTTCCAGCGGACTGGGGAACTAGTGGTGGGTGGACCGTACCCAGGGTCCAGTGGCCTGAGGAACGAGCAGCAAGTGGACCAGACCAGCAGCTCCAGGCACGCTGTGCTGTGTTTCCAGCAGACTGAGGAATGAGCGGCGTGTGGACCGGACCCAGCAGCTCCGGGCCCATCATGCCGTGTTTCCAGTGGACTGAGGAACCGGCGGTGGGAGGACCGGACCCAGCAGCTCCGGGGCCGCCGTGCTGTGTTAATGGCGGACTGGGGAACCGGCGGCGGGCGGACCCGACTTAGCAGCTCCGGGCCCGCTGTGCTGTGTGTCCAGCGGACTGAGGAACCAGCAGCAGGCGGACCAGACGCAGCAGCTGTGGGCCCCACCGTGCCCTGTTTTCTGGCGGACTGAGGGAACACCCGCGGGTGGACTGGACCCAGTGGATGTGGACCCACCGTGCCTTGCTTCCAGTGGACTGAGGGAGCAGCACGTGGACCCGGCTGCAGGGTGCAGTCGATTTCCAGTGGACTGAAGGCCACCCACCAGCCCACTGTATCCCGGAGCTGTGCAGTGAGGAGTCAGACATAGAGGTAACTCATAAGCTCAAAGTATCCAGTATAGAATCTAAAAAAAAACCTTTTTATCTTATTTACTGTGTTTAATACTGATATTGGCATTTATTGTATTATGGTAACACACATGTGATTGTTCTGCACAAATAACTACCATGATGTGTCAGGAGTGAGAACTCTCAAGGGTTATTACAGATTCAAGGAGGACCCCCCAGGAAAGTGCTGCTTCCAAAGGGCCCCAGATAATAAAAAGAGACCTGAAGCAAACATTGTCCTGTCATCAGTCAAAGAAGAGCATTAAAAACAACGAAAGAGTAGAAATGGGAAAATACACACACACACACAAAAAAAAACAGACACAAAGATCACCACCATAGGGAAATTCAGAGAAAAGGGAAATAGGGTAAACTGAAACTCAAACACCAGGACTCTTGGAGATGGTAACTAAAGCAGATCTAGTAAAATGGAAAGCAGAACTCATCTCTGAGATCAAAACAGAGATACTGTCCTCAGTGAAAGACTTCATTAAAGAAGAGATCAATGAGATGATTGAATCCAAGTTAGCAGAAGCAATGGAACCTTTTAAGCAGCTTCAAGCAGAACTCCAGCGAATGATGAAGGAGAATGAAAGCTTGCGCAACAGGATGAATGAAACAGAGAACCGAATCTCAGACCTAGAGGACAGCATAGCAGCCAGCGAGCAGGAAAGGTATAATCTATGGAAAAGAGCAAGGTATCATGAGAAATCAATTCAACAGCTTCTAGATGACTCAAAGATAAATAACATAAGATTGATTGGAGTCACTGAGGAAGCAGGAGACAGTGTAAAAGACATAAAAAGGTACTGTCAGAGATAGCAAGAGAAAACTTCACAGGAAAAGATATAGACATACAGATAAATGAGGCCTATTGGACTCCAAAATGCTGTGACATAAAAATATCTACACCTAGACACATAATTATCAAGGTTCCAGATGTACAACAAAAGAATGAAATACTGAAAGCAGTGAGAGAAAGGAAGAAAATCACCTACAAAGGGAAGCCCATTAGGATCACAGAAGACTTTTCAACACAAACACTCAGTGCAAGGAGAGCGTGGAGAGAAGTATTTCAAGCATTGTAGGAAAACATCCTCCAACCTAGACTGTTCTATCCTGCAAAACTATCTTTCAGAATAGACGGGGAAATAAGATACTTCCATGATAAAGAACACCTGAAAAACTTCACAAGCACGAAACATGCACTCCAAAACATCCTAAAGAATATTTTGGAAAAAAAAAAAAAACACACAGAAAATCCCATACCCACAAGACCCAGGAGAGTGAATTCATTGGAGCAAACAAGAAAGTAAATAGAAAAGGGGAAAAGCAAAGAAGAAAAGAACCGAGAACAGGGAAACATGGCAGCTCTGAATATGTCCATATCAGTCATAACCATTAATGTCAGTGGACTCAATGGGCCAATTAAAAGACACAGACTAGCAGATTGGATCAAGAAGCAAGATCCTACAATCTGCTGCATACAAGAAACACACCTAATTCAGAAGGAAACCCATAGACTGAAAATAAAAGGTTGGAAAACAATCCTCCATGCCACAGGAAACTGCAAAAAAGCAGGAGTGGCTATTTTGTTTGTAGATAAAATAGATTTCAAACCCAAACTGATTAAAAGAGATAAAGAAGGTCACTATATTCTCGTGCAAGGAACTATCCAGGAGAAGGAAATAACACTCGTAAATATTTATGCACCGAACTCTAACGCACCCAACTATATAAAACAAACATTACTGGACATGAAAATCCAGCTATCCATGAATACAATAGTCGTAGGGGATTTTAACACTCCATTGTCATAAATTGACAGGTCAACTGGACAAAGAATCAATAAGGAAATACTTGAGCTAAATCAAACTTTGGAGCAAATAGACTTATTGGATGCCTACAGAATTTTTCACCCTTCAAAGCGAGAATATACCTTCTTAACAGACTCAAGGACAAAAAACATATGATTATCTCAATAGATGCACAAAAAGCATTTGACAAAATCCAACACCCATTTATGATCAAAACCCTACAGAGAATTGGAATTGATGGACTTTATCTCAATTTAATACAAGCTATTTATGAGAAACCAACAGCCAGCACCATACTCAATGGGCAAAAAATGAAACCTTTTACACTAAGGGCAGGAATAAGGCAAGGATGCCCACTGTCACCACTCTTGTTCAATATAGTACTGGAAATATTAGCCATAGCAATCAAGCAGGACAAAGATATAAAAGGAATAAAGATAGGAAAGGAAGAAGTTAAACTGGCATTATTTGCTGATGATATGATACTCTATCTTGAAGATCCTAAAAATCCAACCAAGAGACTGCTAGACTTAATTACCAAATTTGGTAGTGTTGCTGGATACACGGTCAATGCTCAAAAATCAACAGCCTTTGTCTACAAAAACCACAGATTCACTGAAAGAGAAATTGGGGAGGCAATCCCTTTCACAATAGCACCAAGAAAAATGAAATATCTAGGAATCAACCTAACAAAGGAAGTGAAAGACCTCTACTCTGAAAACTATAGGACTCTGAAAACTGAGATAGAAAAGGCAACCAGAAAGTGGAAAGATATTCCTTATTCCTGTGTCA
>PVIC010001085.1:80010-99207 GCA_004025085.1 Thryonomys swinderianus
TATATAGATTCAATGCAATTCCAATTGAAATTCCAACGGTATACTTCACAGAGCTAGAGAAAATAATACAAAAATTCATCTGGAACCACAAGAAACCTAGAATAGCAAAAGCAATTCTAAGCAACCACGACATGGCAGGGGGTATTACAATTCCCAATTTAAAACTCTACTATAAAGCCGCCGTGATAAAAACTGCATGATACTGGGAAAGTAACAGACCTGAGGACCAGTGGAATAGATTAGAAGACCCATAAATAACTCCAGATACACTAAGCCACTTTATCTTTGACAAAGGAGCCAAACATCCCCAGTGGAAGAAAGACAGCCTATTTAACAAATGTCGCTGGAAAAACTGGGCTTTAGCCTGCCAAAAGCTAAAGTTAGACCTATCTCTTTCACCATGCACAAAACTAAACTCACAGTGGATAGGAGACTTAAACATGAAACCAGAAACAATAAGCCTGATGGTAAACAGGCTTGGTAAAACTCTTGGAGACATTGGCTTAGGCAGAGACTTAATGAATAAAACCTCTCTAGCACAAGAACTAGCAAAAAGAATCAACAAATGGGATCTCATCCTACTGAAAATCTTCTGCACAGCCAAAGAAGTCGCTGGCACTGCTAGAAGACAACCAACAACATGGGACAAAAAAAATCTTTACTAGCTGTGTATCAGACAAAAGCCTATTATCGACAATATATAAAGAACTCAAACAGATCATCCTCCCCAAGTTTAAAGACCCAATTCAAAAATGGGCAACTGAAATGAACAGACACTTCTCAGAGGCAGAAATCAAAGCAGCCAAGAAATATATGAGGAAATGCTCAACATCTCTGGTCATTCGAGAGATGCAAATGAAAACAACATTGAGATTCCACCTCACTCCACAAAGAATGGCTGCGATCACAAAGTCAACCAACGATAAATGCTGGCATGGCTGTGGGGAGAAGGGAACCCTTCTACACTGTTGGTGGGATTGCAGACTTGTGCAACCATTGTGGATATCTGTGTGGAGATTTCTCAGAAAACTAGTACTACGGGTCCCATTTGACCCTGCTATACCCCTGCTAGGAATATACCCAAAAGAACTTAAAAACTCACATTGGAAAGACAGATGTACACCCTTGTTCACAGCAGCTCAGTTCATGATAACTCAATCTTGGAAACAACCCAAATGCCCATGAACTGGAGAGTGGATAAAGAAGATGTGTTTTTTTTTTTTACAAAATGGAGTATTACTCTGCCATAAAGAATGACAAGATTGATCCATTTAGGTGCAAATGAAGACATCTGGAGGATATACTAATAAGTGAAATCAATAGATCACAGATAGGCAATTCCCGGATCTTCTCTTTGGAATGAACACCTGTAGATGCAAATGAGTTCTAGAAAGTAGGACAGCTTTTATAGAGTGGAATATTTCTATAGGAAACTTAGTGTGGGAATGTGATGAGGGGAAGGAATAAATATGATACAGAAAGAAAATAAAAGAGCATGTATAAAGGGGGGAGGAGGGGGGAGTGGGTAGGAATATGGGTAAAAATGAGAATTAACTTGTAGCATATACAGGTACAAATTTCCCAATGTTATATGTGATTTTGAGATGTATATAAATTGTACCAATAAAGAATCCAATTAAAAAAATGAAAATAGAGGCATCTTGCAAGTAGGTGTAATGCAAGATTTGATGTGGAAAACTGGCATTTTCCCTCGCTGTCTCCAGGCTCTAACGGTCAAAAACACACATAGCACTGCAAGAGTTCTCGTTTCTATAAATGGATTTGATGTCATAATTGGAGTTTCACTACTGCAGACAAAGGTACTCTAAAGAACACACTCCTGCTGCCTGCCGGTAAAAGGCAAAGAGCACGGTGGTTGTAATTTACACTCTGGTCCTGAAACTGACTTCACAAAAAGCAGTTCCAGGTGTTTCTCTTTGAGCGAGTAATCTATAAATATCGCTCCAGCTGCCATTCGCTTGAATGGAGCTTGTTGTCAAAAGTTGATATCCACCCGTGGAAAACACTCCTATTCCAGAGATTTCTGAAGGAGGCAGTGTGCTTTTCTCCATTCAGATTTGAACCATCAGAACATTACATCTGTTTCTCCTGGTTTTGCCCATACAAAGACTGCGTGATTTCAGTGAGAAGACACATTTCTCCTTAGGAAGAGAGAACATCGAAAAACAATCTGTTCCTACTCGTGCAAATAATTCACAGAGTGAGCAGAGAGTACAGTCCCACTCAGATTCTGAAAATCAGTTTACAGCAACACGGTGTGAATTCCAGCTTTTACTTGGGGAGATTAAGCCCCTGATATTCCAGATTCTTCCTTTCCTTTGCATGGATCTTGCTGGAAAATAGAGGTATCTTGCAATTAGTTGTAATCCAAACCTTTGATGTAGAAAAAGGGCATTTTTTCCACCGCTGTCTTCAGGCTCTAACGGTCAGAAACACACATAGCACTGCACCAGGACACGTTTCTACAAGGAGATTTGACGTCATAATTGGACTTTCACTACCGCAGACAAAGGTACTCTAAAGGAAAAAACTGTATCCTCCTGGCGGTGAATGGCAAACAGCAAGAAGGTAGTAATTTCCACTCCATTACTGAAACTGACTTCACAAAATGCAGGTCTGTTTTGCAGGCGTTTCTCTTAGGTGGAATAATAAGATGCTTTTTGCAAATAGGTGTAATTCAACTCTTTGATATGGAAAACATTTTCTGCATCTGTCTTCAGGCTCTAACGGTCCAAATACACAAAGCAGTGTGCCAGGATTCATTTCTACAAAGGGATTGGACATCATAATTGGACTTACACTACTGCACACAAAGGTAGTGTAAAGGAACAAACTCTTGCCTCCTGGCAGTAAATGGCAAACAGCAAGGAGGTAGTAATTTCCACTCCGTTCCTGAAACTGACTTCACAAAATGCAGGTCTGTTTTGCAGGTGTTTCTCTTAGAGGGAGTTATCTCTGAATATTACAACAGCTGCCTTTCTCCTGAATGGAGCTTATGGTCAAAAGGAGATATCCACCCGTGGAATAGCACTCCAATCCAGAGAGCTCCGAAGGAGACAGTGTGCTTTTTCGATTCAGATTCTAACCATCAGAATAGTACTTCTGTTTCTCCGCCATTTGCCCGTACAGAGTGAGGGATTTGGATAAGAAGCCAGAGTTCTCCTCAGGCACAGGGAGCATGGAGAGTCAATCTGTTCTGACTCTTGGAAATAAGGCACACACTGAGCATGAAGTACAGTCCCACTCAAATTCTGAAAATCAATTTATGGCAACATGGTGTGAATTGCAGCTTTCACTTTGGGAGATGAAGCCCCTGATCTTCCAAATTCTCCCTATCGTTTGCTTGGATGATGACAGAAAATAGAAGCATCTTGTAATTACGTGTAGTCCAAGACTTGGATGAGGAAACAGGCATTTTCTACCTCTATCTTCAGAATCTAACGGTTCAAACACACAGAGCAGTGGGCCAGGTCTCATTTCTTCAATGAGATTTTGAAGTCATAAGTGGACTATCACTACTGCAGACACAGGTAGTGTAAAGGAACAAACTCTTGCCTCCTGGCAGTAAACGGCAAAGAACATGGAGGTAGTAATTTCCACTCTGTTCCTGAAACTGACTTCACAAAAAGCAGTTTTGAGTTCCAGGTATTTCTCTTTCAGGGAGTAATCTATAAATATCTCTCCAGCTGCCATTCGCCTGAATGGAGCTTATGGTCAAAAGGAGATATCCACAAGTGGAAAAGCACTTGTATTCCAGTGATTTCCGAAGGAGACAGTGTGCTTTTCTCGGTTCAGATTTGAACCATCAGAACATTACGTCTGTTTCTCCAGGCTTTGCCTGTACAAAGAGTGCAGGATTTCAATGAGAAGCCACAGATCTCCTTAGGCAGAGAGAACATGGAGAACCAATCTGTTCCTACTCTTGCAAATAAGGCACAGAGTGAGCAGAGAGTACAGTCCCACTCAGATTCTGAAAATCAGTTTATGCCAACACGGCGTGAATTGCAGTTTTCGCTTTGGGAGACTAAGTCTCTGATATCCCAGACTGTCCCTTTTGTTTTCTTGGATGTTGCTATAAAATAGAGGTATCTATCAATTACTGTAATCCAAGACTTTGATGTGGAAAACAGGCATTTTCCACCTCTGCCTTCAGGCTCTAATGGTCAAAAGCACATGTACCAAAGCAGCAGGACTCTTTTCTACAAAGGGATTTGATGTCATATTTGGACCTTCAAACCGCAGACAAAGGTAGTGTAATGGAAAATAAACTCTTGCCTCGTGGCGGTACATTGCAAAGATCAGGAAGGTAGTGATTTCCCCTCTGTCCCTGAAACTGACTTCACAAAGAGCTGATGTGATTTCCATGTGTTTCTCCTTGAGGGAGTAATCTACAACTATTCCTAAAGCTTCCATTCCCTTGAATGGAGCTTGTGTACAAAAGGAGGTATCCACCAGTGGAATAGCACTTCTTGTCCAGAGATTTATGAAGGAGGGAGTGTGCTCTTCTTCATTCAGATTCTAAACATCAGAACATTACCACTGTTTCTCCTCCGTTTGCCCATACAAAGTGTGCAGGATTTCAATAATGAGGCAGTGTTTTCCTCACGCACAGGATACATGGAAAATCAATATGTTCCTACACTTGAAAACAATTCTCTGAGTGAGCCAAGAGTACAGTCCCACTCAGATTCTGAAAATCAGTTCATAGCAACACGCTGTCAATTCCAGCTTTTGCTTGGGGAGATGAAGCCCATGATGTCCCAGCTACTCTCGTTCACTTGCACGGCCGTTGCTAGAAAAGAGAGGCATCTGTCAATTAAGTGTGATCTAAGTCTTTGATGTGAAAAACAGCCATTTTACATCTCTGCCTTCAGGCTCTAAGTGTCCAAACACACATAGCAGTGTTCCAGGTCTCGTTTCTACAATGGGATTATGACAACATAATTCGACTTTTACTACCACGGACAAAGGTACTCTAAAGGAACAAACTCTTGCCTCCTGGCATTAAATGGAAAAGAGCAGGGTGGTAGTCATTTAAACTCCGTTCATGAAAGTGACTTCACAAAAAGCAGGTCTGAGTTCCCGGTGTTTCTTTTTGAGGGAGTAATCCATAAATATCACTCCAGCTGCCATTCGCTGGATTGGAGATTAAGGTCAAAAGGAGATATCCACCCATGGAATAGCCCTCCTATTCCAGAGATTTCCAAAAGAGGCAGTGTACTTTTCTCAATTCAGATTCTAAAAATCAGGACATTACATCTGTTTCTCCAGGGTTTGCCCATACAAAGAGAGCGGGACTTCAATGAGAAGCCACAGTCCTTAGGCAGAGGGAATATGGAGAAACAATCTGTTCCTACTCGTGCAAATAATTCATAGAGTGAGCAGGGAGTACAGTCCCACTCCGATTCTGAAAATCAGTTTATAGCAACATGGTGTGATTTCCAGCATTTCCTTGTGGAGATTAAGCCTCTGATATACCAGATTCTCCCTTTTGCTTGCTTGGATGTTGCCAGAAAAAAGAGGCATCTTGCAATTAGGTGTAATCCAAGACTTTGATGTGGAAAACAAATATTTTTCACCTCTGTCTTCAGGCTCTAACGGTCCAAACACACACAGCAGTGGGCCATAACTCGTTGCTACAATGGGATTGTGATGTCATAATTGGACTTTCACTACCACAGACAAAGGTCCTCTAAAGGAACAAACTCTTTCCTCTTGGCAGTAAACGGCAAGAAGGGTGGTAGTAATTTCCACTGCCTTCCAGATACTGACTTCACAAAAAAGTGGTATTAGCTCCAGGTGTATTTCTTTGAGAGAGTAATCTATAAATATCACTGCAGTTGCCATTCACTTGAATGGAGCTTGTGGCCAAAAGGAGATATAAACCAATGGAAGAGTACTTCTTTTCTAGAGATTTCCGCAGGAGGCAGTGTGCTTTTCTCAATTCAGATACTAACCTTCAGAATATTGCGTCTCTTTCTCCACCATTTGAACTTACAAAGCGTGCTGTATTTCAGTAATAAGGCAGAGTTTTCAGGCACAGGGAACATGGAGAGTCAATCTGTTCCTACTCTTGAAAATAATTCACAGATTGAGAAGGGAGTACAGTCACACTTAGATTCTGAAAGTCATTTCCAGGCAACATGGTGTGAATTTCAACTATTGCTTGGCGAGATGAAGGCCCTGATATACCAGCTACTCACATTCACTTGCTTGGATGTTGCTAGAAGAGAGAGGCATCTGGCAATTAGTTGTGATCCAAGATTTGATGTGGAAAGCATGCATTTTCCACCTGTGTCTTCAGGCTCTAACGGTCCAAACACACATAGCAGAGGGCCAGGGCTTGTTGCTATAACTTGAATATGACATGATAATTGGACTATCACTACTGTAGATGAAGGTATTCTAAGGGAACAAACTCTTGCCTCCTGGAAGTAAACATCAAAGAGAAGGGTGGTAGTAATTTCCACTCCGTTCCTGAAACCAACTTTACAAAATGGAGTTCTGAGTTCCAGGTGTTTCTCTTTGGGGGAGTAATATACAAAGATGATTCCAGCTGTCATTCGCTTGAATGGAACTTGTGGTGAAAAGGAGATATCAACTCATGGAATAGCACTCCTACCACAGAGATTTCTGATGAAGGCAGTGTGCTTTTCTCGATTTAGATCCCAACCATCAGAACATTACTTCTGTTTCTCCACCATTTGCCCATACAAAGAGTGCGGGATTTTAGTAAGAAGCCACAGTTCTCTTGCGGTAGAGGGAACATGGAGAATCAATTTGTTCCTACTCTTGCAAATAATCCACAGAGTGAGCAGGGAGTATAGTCCCACTTATATTCTGAAAATCTTTTTATAGCAACACGGTGTGAATTCCAGCTTTTGCTTGGAGAGATTAAGCCCCTGGTATCCACCATTCTCCATTTCACTTGCTTTTATTTGGCTGGAAAACAGAGTAACGTTGCATTTACGTGTAAAACACGCATTTTCCACTTCTGTCTTGAGGCTCTAAAGGTCTAAATACAAACAGCAGTGTGCCAGGACTTGTTTCTACAACAGGATTATGACTTCATAATTGGACTTACACTACTTCAGAAAAATTTATTCTAAAGGAACAAACTCTTGCTTCCTGGCAGTAAATGTCAAAGAGCAAGGTGGTAGTAATTTCCACTCTGTTCCTGAAACTGACTTCACAAAAAGCAGTTTTGAGTTCCAGGTATTTCTCTTTGAGGGAGTAATCTATAAATATCACCCCAGTTCCCATTCGCTTGAATGGATCTTGTGGTCAAAAGGAGATACCCACCCGTGGAAGAGCACTTCGATTCCAGAGATTTCTGAAGGAGGCAGTGTGCTTTTCTCGATTCAGATTCTAACCATCAGAACATTACTTCTGTTTCTCCAGGGTTTGCCTGTACAAAGAGTGCCGGATTTCAATGAGAAACCACAGTGCACCTTAGGCAGAGGGAATATGGAGAAACAATCTGTTGCTACTTGTGCAAATAATTCACAGATTGAGCAGGGATTACAGTCCCACTCAGATTCTCAAAATCAGTTTATAGCAACACGGTGTGAATAACAGCTTTTCCTGGGGGAGACTAAGCCTGTGATAGCCCAGATTCTCCCTTTTGCTTGTTTAGATGTTACTAGAAAAGAGAGGAATCTTGCAATTAGGTGTAATCCAAGCCTTTGATGTGGAAAAATGGCACTTTCCACCTCTGTCTTCAGGCTCTAAGGGTCCAAACACACATAACAGTCCACCAGGACTCTTTTCTGCAAAGGGATTGTGAGGTCATAATTGGACTTTCAATACAGCAGAAAAGGTAGTCTGAAAGAACCGACACTTCCATCCTTCTGGTAAATGGCTAAGAGCAGGGAGGTTCTATTTTCCACTCTGAACCTCAAACTGATTTCACAAGAGGCCAGTCTAAGTTACAGGTATCTCTATATGAGGGAGTAATCTACGAATATCACTCTAGGTGCAATTAGCTTGAATGGAGCCTATGGTCAAAAGGAGATATCCATGCGTGGAATAGCACTACTAGTTGAAAGATTTCCGACGGAGGCAGTGAGCATTTTTCTATTCAGATTCTAAACTTCAGAGCATTACGTGTGTTTCTCCAAAATTTGACAAGACATGGAGTGCGGGATTCCAATGAGAAGCCAGAGTTCTGCTCAGGCACAGGGAACATGGAGAATCAATCTTTTCCTACTCTTGCAAATAAGGCACAGAAGGAGCAGGGAATACAGCCCCACTCAGATTCTGAAAATCAGTTTATAGCAACACGGTGTGAATTCCAACTTTTGCTTGGGGAGATTAAGTACTTATCATTCCAGATTCTCTCTTTCCCTTGTTTAGATGTTGCTAGAAAATAGAGGCATCTGGCAATTAGGTGTGACCCAAGAATTTGATGTAGATAACAGGCATTTTCCACCTCTGTCTTCAGGCTGTAAGGCTACAAACACACATAGCAGTGCCCCAGGACTTGTTTTAACAAAGGGATTGTGACATCATAATTGGACTTTCACTATCACAGACAAATGTGCGCTAAAGGAACAAACTCTTGCCTCCTGACAGTAAACACCAAATAGCAGGGTAGTAGTACTTTCCACTCCATTCCTGAAACTGACTTCAGAAAAAGCAGGTCTGAGTTCGGGCTGTTTTTCTTTGAGGGAGTAATCTATAAATATCACTCCAGCTGCCATTCGCTGGAATGGAGCTAGCGGTCAAAAGGAGATATCCAGCCATGGAATAGCACTGCTATTCCAGAGATTTCCAAAGGAGGCACTGTGCTATTCTTGATTGAGATTCGAATCATCAGAACATTAGGTCTGTTTCTCCAGGGTTTGCCCATACAAAGAATGCGGGATTTCAATGAGAAGCCACAGATCTCCTTCGGCAGAGGGAACGTAATCCAATACTTTGTTGTGGAAAACAGGCATTTTCCACCTCTGTCTTCAGGCTCTAACGCTCCCAACACACATAGCAGTTCACCAGGACTCGTTTCTACAAAGGAATTGTGACGTGATAATTGGAATTTCATTACCGCAGATAAAGGAAGTCTAAAGGAACAAGCTGCCTTTCGCTTGAATGAAGCTTGTGGTCAAAAGGAGATATTCCCCCAGGGGATAGCACTCCCAGTCGAGAGACTTCCGAAGGAGGCATTGTGCTTTTCTCGATTCAGATTCTAAACTTCAGAACATTACATCTATTTCTCCACCATTTGCCTGTAGAAAGAGTGTGGGACTTTAATAATCAGGCAGAGTTCGTCTGATGAATTTTGTAGATGGAGAATCAAACTATTCCTACTCTTAAAAATGATTCATGAAGTGAGCAGGGAGTATCGTCCCATTCAGATTCTGAAGGCATTTTATAGCAACATGGTGTGAATTCCAACTTTTGCTTGGGGAGATGAAGCCCCTGATATCCCAGCTAATCACTTTCACTTGCTTGGATATTGCTAGAAAAGAGAGGCATCTGGCAATTAGGTGTGATCCAAGACTTTGATGTGGAAAACAGGCATTTTCCACCTCTGTCTTAAGGCTCTAACCCTCCAAAGACACAAAGCAGTGTGCAGAACTCATTTATACATCGGGATTATGATATCATAATAGGACTTTCACTACTACAGACAAAGGTAGTCTAAAGGAACAAACTCTTGCGTCCTTGCGGTAACAGGCTAAGAGCTGGGAGGTGTTAATTTCCACTCTGTTCCTCAAACTGACTTCACAAGAAGCAGGTTTAAATTGCAGGTGTTTCTATTTGAGGTAGTAATCTACGAATATCACAACAGGTGCCATTGGCTTGAATGGATCTTGTGGTCAAAAGGAGATATCAACCCGTGTAATAGCACTCCTAGTTGAGAGATTTCTGAAGGAGGCAGTGTGCTTCTTTCGATGCAGATTCTAACCTTCAGAACATTCTCAAAAATTGGACCGGACAAAGAGTGCAGGATCCCAGTGTGAGGCCAGATTTCTGCTCAGGCACAGGGAACATGGAAAATCAATCTGTTCCTACTCTGAAAATAATTCACAGATTGAGCAGGGAGTACAGTCCCACACAGATTCTGAAAAGCATTCTATGGCAATACAGTGTGAATTCTAATTTTGCTTGGGGAGATGAAGTCCCTGATATCCCAGCTACTCACTTTCACTTGCTTGGATTTTGCTGGAAAAGAGAGGCATCTGGCAATTAGGTGCGATACAATCATTTGATGTGGAAAATAGGCATTTTCCACCTCTGTCTTCAGGCTCTAACATTCCAAACACACATAGCAGTGTGCCAGGACTCATTTCCAAATTGGCATTATGACGTCATAATAGGACTTTCACTAACACAGACAAAGGTAGTCTAAAGGAACAAATTATTGTGTCCTTGCGTTAACCAGCTAAGAGCTGGGAGGTGCTAATTTCCACTCTGTTCCTCAAACTGACTTCACAAGTACAGGTCTAAGTTGCAGGTTTTTCTATTTGAGGGAGTAATCTACGAATATCACTCCAGGTGACATTGGTTTGAATGGAGCTTGTGGTCACAAGGAGATATCCACCCATGGAATAGCACTCCTAGTTGAGAGATTTCCAAATGAGGCAGTGTGATTCTTTTGATGCAGATTCTAACCTTCAGAACATTACGTCTGTTTCTCCAAAATTTGACAGGACAAAGAGTGCGGAATTGCAATGTGAAGCCAGAGTTCATCTCAGGCACAGAGAACATGGAGAATCAATCTGTTCCTACACTTGCAAATGAGGCAGAGAAGGAGCAGGGAATGCAGACCTACCCAGATTCTGAAAATCAGTTTATAGCAACACGGTGTGAATTCCAACGTTTGCTTGGGGAGACGAAGTCCGTGTTACCCCAGATTCTCCCTTTCCCTTGCTTGGATGTTGCTATAAAATAGAGGCATCTGGCTATTAGGTGTGATTCAAGCCTTTGATGTGGATAACAGGAGTTTTCCACCTCTCTCTTCAGGCTCTAAGTGTCCAAACACAAATAGGAGTAAACCAGGACTCGTTTTTACATTGGGATTGTGACATCATAATTGGACTTTCCCTACCCCAAACAAATGTACTCTAAAGGAACAAACTCTTGCCTCCTGACAGTAAACACCAAAGAGCAGCGTAGTAGTAATTACCTCTCCGTTGCTGAAACTGACTTCGCAAAAACCAGGTCTGAGTTCTGGGTGTTTCTCTTTGAGGGAGTAATCTATAAATTTCACTCCAGCTGCCATGCACTTGAATGGAGCTTGCGGTCAAAAGGATATATTCAACCGTGGAATAGCACTCCTATTCCAGAGATTTCCAAAGGAGGCAGTGTGCTTTTCTCGATTCAGTGTCGAACCATCAGAACATTACATCTGTTTCTCCAGGGTTTGCCCATACAAAGAGTGAAGGGTTTCAATGAGAAGCCACCGTCCTCCTTAGAAAGAGGGAACATGGAGGTTTAGGATTTGTGAGAGTAGTAGTGTCATTTTGACATTTCCTGTCGTTGGGCTTCCCAAACTATAATGAGGATGAAGGCTACTATCAGGATTGGAGTTAGCATTAGTGCGTTTCACATATACACTAATATATGGCTTCATCCATCAGGGAGATTGTGGGCTCAGGCCAATGAGTGGGAGTTGTGACACTGTGGGAGTGGCACAGTTCTGTATTTCATTGTCAAATATATGGTAATAGCCACGATTCTCTTTCTTGATCAACAGGTTTTGACATGTCCTGTGTGTTAGGCCTGAAGTACCTTCAGGCTCGTCCCCTTGTGTTAGGCTGCCAGTCATAATTCATAAAACCACAAGTCCATGTGTTGTTTTGGTGATTCCTCTGCATTTCTCATGCAGTTGTCTTGTCAGTGGCAAGGTTCGGAGGAAGATTATGCAGAATGTATGATGTAGGTAGAGTGGAGATGAGATTGTAAGGTTGAAAGGCAGTGTAGGTTTCAGATTGAGATCAAGAGTGGTGTCAATTTGGATTTTCCTGCGTATTCAGCATAAGTTTGCCAAGACATGGTGAGGAGTATAGCTAGGATTATGCTGAGATCTAGTGGGGTTGTACTTCTCCCTATAGAATGGAGGCATTTGCTAAATTCCACATTGTGGCTTGGGTTAGGATTAGTATTCGTGAGAGTGGTACTGTGATTTTGATGATTCCTGTGTACTTTCCTTCCCAAACTATAGTGAGGATGAAGGGCACTGTAAGGATTGGAGTTAGCATTTGTGCGCTGTGCATATACCCTAATATAGGGCTTCATGTGACAGGGAGATTGTGGGCTCAGGCCAAGAAGTGTGAGTTGTGCCTCTGTGGGAGTGACACAGTTCTGTATTTCACTGTCAAATATATGGTAATAGCCACGATTCTCTTTCTCGATCAACAGGTGTTCAAATGTCCTTTGTTTTAGTCCCGAGGTACCTGCAGGCTCTTGCCCTTGGGTTAGGCTGCCAGTCAGAATTCAGAAAACCACAAGTCCAAGTTTTGTTTTGGAGATTCCTGTGCATTTGTCATGCAGATGTCTTGTCAGTGGCATGGATCGGAACAAGAATATGCAGTGTATGATGGAGGTAGAGTGAGGTTGACAGTGTATGTTTCAAAGGCGGTGTAGGGTTCAGATTGAGATCGAGAATATTGTCACTGTAGATATTCTTGCCTATTCAGCATCAGTTTTCCAAGGAAGGGTGAGGAGTATAGCTCAGATTATGGTGAGAGGTAGTGGGGTCGTACTGCTCCCTCCAGAATGGAGGAATTTCCTGAAATCAGCATTGTGGCTAGGGTTAGGTTTCGTATTCATGAGAATGGTACTGTCATTTTGACTATTCCTATGGAATGGGCTTCCCAAACTCTAGTGAGGATGAAGGCTACTGTCAGGATTGGAGTTAGCATTAGTGTGTTGTGCATATACTCTAATATAGGGTTTCATGAGTCAGGGAGATTGTTGGCTCAGTGCAAGATCTGGGAGTTTTGACTCTGTGGGAGTGATACAATTCTGTATTTCACTGCAAAATATATGGTAATAGCCACGATTCGCTTTCTTGGTCAACAGGTTTTCAAATGTCCTGTGTGTTAGACTTGAGGTGCCTGCAGACTCTTGCCCATGGAATAGGCTAGCAGTCAGAATTCAGAAAAACACAAGTCCAAGTGTTGTTTTGGAGATTCCTGTGCATTTGTCATGGAGTTGTCTTGTCAGTGTCAAGTTTCAGAGGAAGAATATGCAGAGTGTTTGATGGAGGTATAGAGGGCTTGAGAGTGTAAGGATGAAAGGCGGGGTAGGGTTCAGTTTGAGATCGAGAATGGTGTCACTCTGGATTTTCTTGCGTATTCAGCATCAGTTTGCCAAGGAATGGTGAGGAGTATAGTTCGGATTATGGTGAGAGCTACTGGGGTTGTACCTCTCCCTCCAGAATGGAGACATTTGCTGAATTCAGCATTGTGCCTAGTGTTAGGGTTAGGATTCATGAGACTGGTACTGTCATTTTGACTATTCCTGTGGATTGGGCTTCCCAAACTAGAGGGAGGATGACGGGTACTGTTAGGATTGGAGTTAGCATTAGAGTGTCATGCAGATACCTCAATATAGGGTTTCATGTGTCAGGGCAGTTGTGGGCTCAGGCCAAGGACTGGGAGCTATGACTCTGTGTGAGTGACACAGTTCTGTATTAAACTATCAAATATATGGTAATAGCCATGATTCTCTTCCTGATCAACAGGTTTTGAAATGTCCTTTGTGTTAGGCCTGACGTACCTGCAGGCTCTTGCCCTTGGGTTAGCCTGCCAGTCAGAATTCAGAAAACCACAAGTCCAAGTATTTTATTTTTTGGCAAATCCTGTGCATTTATCATGAAGTTGTCTTGTCAGTGGCACGGTGCGGAGGAAGAATATGCCGAATGTATAATGGGGGTGTAGTGGCGTTGAGAGTATAAGGTTGAAAGACTTGTTAGCGTTCAGCTTGAGATCGAGAATGGTGTCACTGTGGGGATTATCTTGCTTATTCAGCATCAGTTTGCCAAGGAATGGTGAGGAGTATAGCTAGGATTATGCTGAGAGCTAGTGGTGTTGTACCTCTCCCTCCAGAATGGAGGCCTTTGCTGAATTCTGCCTTGTGGCTAGGGTTAGGTTTCAGATTCATGAGAGTGGTACTGTCATTTTGACTATTCCTGTGGATTGGGCTTCCCAAACTCTAGTGAGGATGAAGACTACTGTCAGTATTGGAGTTAGCATTAGTACGTTGTGCATATACACTAATGTAGGGTTTCATGTGTCAGGGAGATTGTGGGCTCAGCCCAAGTACTGGGAGTTGTGACTCTGTGGGAGTGACACAGTTCTGCATTTCACTGTCAAAAATATGGTAATAGCCATGGTTCTCTTTATTGATCAACAGGTTTTGTAATATCCTGTGTTAGACCTCATGTAACTGCAGGCTCTGGCCCTTATATTAGGCTGCCAGTCAGAATTCAGAAAAACATAAATGAAAGGATTGTTTTGGCGATTCCTGTGCATTTTTCATGCGGTTGTCTTGTGAGTGGTGCGGATTGGAACAAGAATATCGAGAGTGTATGACGGAAGTAGAGTGGGGTTGACATTGTAAGTTTGAAAAGCGGTGTGGGGTTCAGCTTGAGAATGAGAATAGTGTAACTGTGGATTTTCTTGCATATTTAGCATCAGTTTGCCAAGACATGGTGAGGAGTATAGCTCAGATTATGCTGAGAGCTAGTGGAGTTGTACATCTCCGCCCAGAATGGAGGCATTTGCTGAATTCAGCATAGTGGCTAGGGTTAGGGTTTGGATTCATGAGAGTGTTACTGTCTTTTTGACTATTCCTGTGGATTGGGCTTCCTAAAGTGTAGTGAGCATGAGGGGTTCTGTCATGATCGGAGTTAGCATTAGTGCGTTGTGCATATACCCCTGTATAGGGCTTCATGAGTCAGGGGGATTGCTGGCTCAGTGCAAGGTCTGGGAGTTTTGACTCTGTGGGAGTGATACACTTTTGTATTTTACTGTAAAATATATGGTAATAGCCACGATTCTCTTTCTTGGTAAACAGGTTTTGAAATATCCTCTGTGTTAGGCCTGAGGTACCTGCAGACTCTGGCCGGGGGTTAGCCTGCCAGTCAGTATTTAGAAAAACACAAGTCCAAGTGTTGTTTTGGAGATTCCTATGCATTTGTCATGGAGTTGTCTTGTCAGTGGCAAGTTTCAGAGGAATAATATGCAGAGTGTTTGATGGAGGTATAGTGGGCTTGAGAGTTTAAGGTTGAAAGGCGGGGTAGGGTTCAGATTGAGTTCGAGAATCGAGTCACTGGATTTTCTTGCTTATTCAGCATCAGTTTGGCAAGGAATGTTGAGGAGTATAGCTCGGATTATGCTGAGAACTAGTGGGGTTGTACATCTCCCTCCAGAACGGAGGCTTTTGCTGAATTCATCATGTGGCTAGGGTTACGATTCAGAATCGAGAGAGTGATACTGTCATTTTGAATATTCCTTTGGATTGTGCTTCCTAAACTGTAGTGAGGATGAAGGGTACTGTCATGATTGGAGTTAGCATTAGTGTGTTGTGCATATACACCTTTATAGGGCTTCATGAGTCAGGGAGATTGTTGGCTCAGTGCAAGTTGTGGGAGTTTTGACTCTGTGGGAGTAATACAATTCTGTATTTCACTGCAAAATATATGGTAAAAGCCACGATTCTCTTTCTTGGTCAACAGGTTTTGAAATGTCCTGTGTTTTAGACTTGAGATATCTTCAGACTCTTGCCCGTGTGTTACGCTACCAGTCAGAATTCAGAAAATCCCAACTCCAAGTGTTGTTTTGGAGATTCCTGTACAATTGTCACGGAGTGGTCTTGTCAGTGGCAAGTTTCAGAGAAAGAATATGCAGAGTGTTTGATGGAGGTATAGTGTGCTTGAGAGTGTAAGGATGAAAGATGGGGTAGGGTTCAGATTGAGATCGAGAATAGTGTCACTCTGGATTTTCTTGCATATTCAGCATCAGTTTGCCAAGGAATGGTGAGGAGCATAGCTCAGATTATGCTGAGAGGTAGTGGGGTTGTACCTCTCCCTCCAGAATGAAGGCTTTTGCTCAATTCAGCATGGTGCTTAGGGTTAGGTTTAGGATTCGTGAGAGTGGTACTGTCATTTTGACTATTCCTGTGGATTGCACTTCATACACTATAGTGAGGATGAAGGGTATTGTAAGGATTGGAGTTAGAATAGTGCATTGTGTATATACCCTAATATAGGGCTTCATGTGTCAGGGAGATTGTGGGATCAGGCCAAGGACTGGGAGTTGTGCCTCTGTGGGAGTGACACAGTTCTGTATTTCACTGTCAAATATATGGTAATAGCCACAATTCTATTTCTTGATCAGCAAGTTTTCAAATGTCCTGTGTGTTAGTCCCGAGGTACCTGCAGGCTCTTGCCCTTGGGTTAGGCTACCAGTCAGAATTCTGAAAACCACAAGATCAAATGTTGTTTTGGAAATTCCTGTGCATTTGTCATGCGGTTGTCTTGTCAGTGGCATGGTGTGGAGGAAGAATATGCAGAATGTATGATGGAGGTATAGTAGGGTTGAGAGTGTAAGGTTGAAAGGCTTGTTAGCGTTCAGCTTGAGATCCAAAATGTTGTTACTTTGGATTTTCTTGCATATTCAGCATCAGTTTGCCAAGGAATGGTGAGGTGTATAGCTCGGATTATGCTGAGAGCTAGTGGAGTTGTACATCTCCACCCAGAATGGAGGCATTTGCTGAATTTAGCATTGTGGCTAGTGTTAGGGTTTGGATTCATGAGAGTGTTACTGTCTTTTTGACCATTCCTGTGGATTGGGCTTCCTAAACTGTAGTGAGCATGAAGGGTTCTGTCATGATTGGAGTTAGCATTAATGCTTTGTACATATACCCCTGTATAGGGCTTCATGAGTCAGGGGGATTGATGGCTCAGTGCAAGGTCTGGGAGTTTGGACTCTGTGGGAGTGATACAGTTCTGTATTTCACTGCAAAATATATGGTAATAGCCACGATTCTCTTTCTTGGTCAACAGGTTTTGAAATGTCCTTTGTGTTAGGCCTGATGTTCCTGTAGGCTCTTGACCTTGGGTTAGTTTGCCATTCAGAATTCAAAAAACCAGAAGTCCAAGTTTTGGTTTTTTTTTTTTTTTTTTTTTTTTGGCAATTCCTGTGCATTAGTCATGCAGTTGTCTTGTCAGTGGCACAGTGTGGAGGAACAATATGCAGAATGTATAATGCAGGTATAGTGGGGTTGAGAGTGTAAGGTTGAAAGGCTTGTTAGCGTTGAGATCCAGAATGGTGTCACTGTGGATTTTCTTGCGTATTCACCATCAGTTTGCCGAGCAATGGTGAGGAGTATACTCGGATTATGCTGAGAGCTAGTACCTCTCCCTCCAGAATGGAGGCTTTTGCTGAATTCAGCATGGTGCCTAGGGTTAGGGTTAGGATTCGTGAGAGTGGTACTGTCATTTTGAATATTCCTGTGGATTGCACTTCCCAAACTATACTGAGGATGAAGGGTACTGTCACGATTGGAGTTAGCATTAGTGAGTTGTGCATATACGCTAATATAGGGCTTCATGTGTCAGGGAGATTGTGGGCTCAGGTCAGGACTGGGAATTGTGCCTCGGTGGGAATGTCACAGTTCTGTATTTCACTTTCAAGTATAAGGTAATAGCCATGATTCTCTTTCTTGATCAACAGGTTTTCAAATGGCCTGTGTGTTAGTCCTGAGGTAAGTGCTGGCTCTTGTCCTTGGGTTAGGCTGCAAGTCAGAATTCAGAAAAACCACAAGTCCAAGTGTTGTTTTGGAGATTCCTGTGCTTTTGTCATGCAGTTGTCTTGTCAGTGACATGGTGCAGAAGAAGAATATTCAGAATGTATGATGGAGGTATAGTGCGCTTGAGAGTTTAAGGTTCAAAGGCAGGGTAGGGTGCAGATTGAGATTCAGAATGTTGTCACTCTTGATTTTCTTGCGTATTCTGCATCAGTTTGCCAAGGAATGGTGAGGAGTACAGCTCGGATTATGGCGAGAGCTAATGGGGTTGTGCCTCACCCTCCAGAATGGAGGCATTTGCTGAATTCAGCATTTTGCCTAGGTTTAGGGTTAGGATTCTTGAGACTGGTACAGTCATTTTGACTATTCCTGTGGATTGGGCTTCCCAAACTATAGGGAGGATGAAGGGTACTGTCAGGATTGGAGTTAGCATTAGTGTGTTGTGCAGATACCCTAATATAGGGTTTCATGTGTCAGGGCGATTGTGGGCTCAGGCCAAGTACTGGATGTTGTGACTCTGTGGGAGTGACACAGTTCTGTATTAAACTATCAAATGTATGGAAATAGCCATTATTCTCTTTCTTGATCACCAGGTTTTGAAATGTCCTTTGTGTTAGGCCTGATGTTCCTGCAGGCTCTTGCCCTTGGGTTAGGCTGCCATTCAGAATTCAGAAAACCACAAGTCCAAGTTTTGGGGTGTTCTTTTTGGCAATTCCTCTGCATTTGTCATGCAGTTGTCTTGTCAGTGGCACAGTGTGGAGGAACACTATCCAGAATGTATAATGTAGGTATAGTGGGGTTGAGAGTGTAAGGTTGAAAATCTTGTTAGCGTTCAGCTTGAGATCGAGAAAGGTGTCACTGTGGATTTTCTTGCATATTCAGCATCAGTTTGCCAAGCAATGGTGAGGAGTATAGCTTGGATTATGCTGAGAGAGAGTACGTCTCCCTCGAGAATGGATGCTTTTGCTGAATTCAGCATGGTGCCTAGGGTTAGGGTTAGGATTCGTGAGAGTGGTACTGTCATTTTGAATATTCTGTGGATTGCGCTTCCCAAACTATACTGAGGATGAAGGGTACTGTCACGATTGGAGTTAGCATTAGTGAGTTGTGCATATACCCTAATATAGGGCTTCATGTGTCAGGGAGATTGTGGGCTCAGGTCAGGACTGGGAATTGTGCCTCGGTGGGAATGACACAGTTCTGTATTTTACTGTCAAATATATGGTAATAGCCATGATTCTGTTTCTTGATCAACAGGTTTTCAAATGGCCTGTGTGTTAGTCCCGTGGTACCTGCAGGCTCTTGTCTTTGGGTTAGGCTGCAAGTCAGAATTCAGAAAACTACAAGTCCCAGTGTTGTTTTGGAGATTCCTGTGTTTTTGTCATGCAGTTGTCTTGTCAGTGACATGGTGCAGAAGAA